>JABUQX010030247.1:45000-64878 GCA_015478945.1 Trachelipus rathkii
TTATTATTATGATTATTATTATTATTATATTATTATTATTATTATTATTATTATTATTATTATTATTATATTATTATCTATTATTATTATTATATTATATTCCAAGATTCCAAGCGTCAGTGAGAGAACTAATTTATAATTTAAATGACATGCGGAAGATGTAAATTTAATTTTTATAAAAATGACAATTCGTATTCTCTGCCATAAATATTTATTACCGGATACATATTTAAAAATAATTAGCATATTCAACAGTATATTTCATTCAAACAATAATACAAACTCATATAATAATTAAATAATATATATACATATAATATAATTTAATATAATCAATAAAATATAAATATCACTAACTAATACATATACCTATTCTCATAATAAACCCCATCACACATATCTAACCAAACCACTACATACCAAATCTATATACTCAACACACCATAATACAACTATATATATATATTATATAACACAACTAATTACCACCAAGATAAATAACTCACTAAACAAAATCAATAATAACAACCTACATAAACCCTACTATAGTACCCCCACCCACCTAAAATACCAACACAAATCTAACTATCAATTACAAAAATATAATGATTTCATTATTTTCAAAATAGAAATAACTAATATATAGAATACTATATATATATAAAATAATAATTTCTTTCTTACTTGCTTTTTGTATTCCTTTAATAATACTTTCTATACCAGCTTCCATTTTCTTACAGTTATTTCAAGTAGAAACTTTGGTCTTAGAAGTCGTCTTTGACTGCTTAATCTCAACACCATTAAACTGTCAAAGTCAATAAGCTGTGCATTTATGCTTTAATTATGATCTAAAATATTGTTTCAACATTAATATATATATAATATATATATATTTATAAATAAATAAATATATATATATATATATATATATATATATATATATATATTATATATATATATATATTATATATATATATATATATTTTTTTTTTATAGTATAGATTTTACCAAACTTTAAAACGTTTGCAAATATTTACTAAGGTTTGATTGCCCTTTAATTAATTCAGCTATTCATTAAAACTTTTTAATTAAAACATATTAAAATATTTCACAAAACAATTTAATTAATTTGACATTGCTATATAACAATAATATAATGCCCAAAATGACGGGCCCACTCTAGCTTTCGTCTGTTCTTTCTTTCAGACCTTGTTCAAGAGTAAGAGTTCATTCTATAAATTTTAAGCAAAGAATAAATTTTTTTAGTTGGATGTTATTTTTTTTATTTTTCTTGACGATCCTAATGCTATATTCTGAATGAAGTCTATTTTTAGCTCACCGTCTTGTTTATTGAAGTTCCCTGAATTTTTTATGAAATATGCTTCAATAATTTTTCTTTTATTGATTTGTGGGGCAGAGGAGATTGGTTGCATATTTTGAATATCTATTGTATGATTCCGGGTTGATCTGTGTGTTACCAACGCTGAATTAATTCTGCCAGATAGCAAATCTTGTTTGTGTTGCTCTCGACGCCTTTCAAAATCATTTGTCTCGCCATAATATGAGTCAGAACAGTGTAAACAAGGGACACGGTAGACCACAGGGCCTGTTTTTATATTGGCGGATTTGGGGGGACAAAGCAGCTTTTTTAGCAGTAAATTATTGGAAGGAACAATATTAACATTTTGAGGGATAAACTTTTTTATGGGACCCAAAGGGATATGGGGGAGGGGCAAAAAGGAATTAGTAGGTTTTTCTCTTGTGTTAACTCCTGAATAAAACTTCAATTTGGCTTTGTGAAAAGCTTTATTGATACAGTGAATGGGATATTTTAAATTTTTAAATGTATTAAATATAAAGTCGGTTTCAGCTCTCAATGACTGAGGAGAGCATAGCCTAAACGCTCGAAGATATAAAGAAGATAAAGTGGCTATTTTTGTGTTTAATGTGTGCGCGGAATACCAATGTATGTATGTTGGAGTGGATGTAGGTTTTCTATAGATAGAAAAATGTATCTTCTGTGTGTTGGACCAAGAGAGAAGGGTGTCAAGAAAAGGAAGGGAATTGTTGGTAGAGGTTTCGATAGTAGAATTTAATTATTTTGGATGTAATGTTGTTTATATGTTGTAAAATGTGTTGTGGGTTAGTGGGAAGAGGGATGGCTGCGAAAATGTCATCGACATATCGCAACCAAGTAGTGTTAGAAAGAAGAGGGTGTGTAAAGATATGGTAATGTTCGATGAGTTCCATGAAGATGTTACTTAAAGTGGGGGACAGAGGGGAACCCATACTTAGTCCAGATGTTTGTTTATAGAAGGTGTTGTTATATTGAAAAAAGTTATGTTGAAGAGAAAGATTGATCAATTGTTTAATAAGTGAAAAAGGATATTGTAAAGATATGTCGTTTTCAGTGAGAAATTGTTCAAGTAAAGAGAGTGTGAAAGGGACAGGAACAGATGTAAACAGAGAAGTGAAGTCAAAACTTACTAAATGGGAGAAACGAGGGTTTTAATGTTATGTGTTTTGGGATATGAAGTGCTCATGTTTTTAAATGGAATTCGAAATATTAACCTATTAAACGGTTTAAGTGTTGGAAAAGCATTTAAGAGATCCCACATGGTGCTTATTATTGGTATTTGCAATGACTTAATTCAAAGCAAATTGGGTGTTATGTGTTTTTGGTATCCCGTAGAATTTAGATAGTTGTGTCATGTGAGATTTTAAAGTGTCGTGAAGAGGTAGATCGTTTTTTAAAATTTGTTTTAGAGAACTATTAAAAGCGTTATGGGAGCAAGTTTGGGGTTTTTTAACAAGGGGGGTATAGGTATCGGGATCAGAGAGGAGAGACAAGCACTTACTATGGTAGTCTGCTAACGACATAATCACAATGTTTTGTCCTTTATCCGATTTTGATATACATAGGTCAGGTGTGTTTTTTAAGGAATACAGGGCCGTGTAAAATTTTTTGGGAAATTTCTTGACTTGGAGGGTATTAGCGATGGAGGAGATCAAAAAACCTTTAAACAAATCTTGATTAATATCAGAAGAGCGGTAAACTTTGCGCCAACGATCAAAATCAGCAAAAAACTGCAACCATGGGTCATCATTATCCAAAGAAAGAGACAAACCGTATCCCAAAAGTAAACTTTCGTCTTGGGATAGCACGTGGGTTGAAAGGTTGATAATTCTGCCAGTATCAGACTCTTTCGTCCAGTAACTATTTTTAAAGATGAGATCAAATTTTTTATTTAAATTATATTTTTTCCTCCTTGTAATAGCATTCTTTTTCCAATGAGCCTGGTTTAATAGTTCAACAAAAAATTGATGCTGGCCTGGAAACTGTTGGTAAAAATTAGTCTGAAACATATGAAACGATTTAGTAACAATTCTGAAAGTTTCTTTTATTTCTCGTTTGATGTCGTTTATTTTTTCCAATAAAATGCTTCTACATGAATCCGGAAAAGGATTAGAACTGTTTAATTTAATGCAGGACGGGAGCATTGTACGAGGTATCACCATATTATCTAAGCAATCACGTATAAATTTTAATTGTAACTTTTTAGTGTGTCCTAATATCATTTTTGAACGATATCGAAGAAATAATTTGCGAAGGTTAAAATCTAACACAGTTACACCGGGCATTTTTTTATAGTATAGATTTTACCAAACTTTAAAACGTTTGCAAATATTTACTAAGGTTTGATTGCCCTTTAATTAATTCAGCTATTCATTAAAACTTTTTAATTAAAACATATTAAAATATTTCACAAAACAATTTAATTAATTTGACATTGCTATATAACAATAATATAATGCCCAAAATGACGGGCCCACTCTAGCTTTCGTCTGTTCTTTCTTTCAGACCTTGTTCAAGAGTAAGAGTTCATTCCATAAATTTTAAGCAAAGAATAATTTTTTTTAGTTGGATGTTATTTTTTTTTATTTTTCTTGACGATCCTAATGCTATATTCTGAATGAAGTCTATTTTTAGCTCACCGTCTTGTTTATTGAAGTTCCCTGAATTTTTTATGAAATATGCTTCAATAATTTTTCTTTTATTGATTTGTGGGGCAGAGGAGATTGGTTGCATATTTTGAATATCTATTGTATGATTCCGGGTTGATCTGTGTGTTACCAACGCTGAATTAATTCTGCCAGATAGCAAATCTTGTTTGTGTTGCTCTCGACGCCTTTCAAAATCATTTGTCTCGCCATAATATGAGTCAGAACAGTGTAAACAAGGGACACGGTAAACCACAGGGCCTGTTTTAATATTCGCGGATTTCGGGGGACAAAGCAGCTTTTTTAGCAGTAAATTATTGGAAGGAACAATATTAACATTTTGAGGGATAAACTTTTTTATGGGACCCAAAGGGATATGGGGGAGGGGCAAAAAGGAATTAGTAGGTTTTTCTCTTGTGTTAACTCCTGAATAAAACTTCAATTTGGCTTTGTGAAAAGCTTTATTGATACAGTGAATGGGATATTTTAAATTTTTAAATGTATTAAATATAAAGTCGGTTTCAGCTCTCAATGACTGAGGAGAGCATAGCCTAAACGCCCGAAGATATAAAGAAGATAAAGTGGCTATTTTTGTGTTTAATGTGTGCGCGGAATACCAATGTATGTATGTTGGAGTGGATGTGGGTTGTGGATGTAGGTTTTCTATAGATAGAAAAATGTATCTTCTGTGTGTTGGACCAAGAGAGAAGGGTGTCAAGAAAAGGAAGGGAATTGTTGGTAGAGGTTTCGATAGTGAATTTAATATTTGGATGTATGTTGTTTATATGTTGTAAAATGTGTTGTGGGTTAGTGGGAAGAGGGATGGCTGCGAAAATGTCATCGACATATCGCAACCAAGTAGTGTTAGAAAGAAGAGGGTGTGTAAAGATATGGTAATGTTCGATGAGTTCCATGAAGATGTTACTTAAAGTGGGGGACAGAGGGGAACCCATACTTAGTCCAGATGTTTGTTTATAGAAGGTGTTGTTATATTGAAAAAAGTTATGTTGAAGAGAAAGATTGATCAATTGTTTAATAAGTGAAAAAGGATATTGTAAAGATATGTCGTTTTCAGTGAGAAATTGTTCAAGTAAACAGAGTGTGAAAGGGACAGGAACAGATGTAAACAGAGAAGTGACGTCAAAACTTACTAAATGGTGAGAACGAGGGTTAATGTTATGTGTTTTGGATATGAAGTGCTCAGTGTTTTTTAAATGGGAATTCGAAATATTACCTATTAACGGTTTTAAAGTGTTGGACAGCCATTTGGAAAGTTTGTAAGTGGTACTGTTGGGTGTTTGAATGATGGGGCGTAAAGGGAATGTGTGTTTTGTGTGTTTTTGGTATCCCGTAGAATTTAGATAGTTGTGTCATGTGAGATTTTAAAGTGTCGTGAAGAGGTAGATCGTTTTTTAAAAATAGCCACTTTATCTTCTTTATATCTTCGAGCGTTTAGGCTATGCTCTCCTCAGTCATTGAGAGCTGAAACCGACTTTATATTTAATACATTTAAAAATTTAAAATATCCCATTCACTGTATCAATAAAGCTTTTCACAAAGCCAAATTGAAGTTTTATTCAGGAGTTAACACAAGAGAAAAACCTACTAATTCCTTTTTGCCCCTCCCCCATATCCCTTTGGGTCCCATAAAAAAGTTTATCCCTCAAAATGTTAATATTGTTCCTTCCAATAATTTACTGCTAAAAAAGCTGCTTTGTCCCCCGAAATCCGCGAATATAAAAACAGGCCCTGTGGTTTACCGTGTCCCTTGTTTACACTGTTCTGACTCATATTATGGCGAGACAAATGATTTTGAAAGGCGTCGAGAGCAACACAAACAAGATTTGCTATCTGGCAGAATTAATTCAGCGTTGGTAACACACAGATCAACCCGGAATCATACAATAGATATTCAAAATATGCAACCAATCTCCTCTGCCCCACAAATCAATAAAAGAAAAATTATTGAAGCATATTTCATAAAAAATTCAGGGAACTTCAATAAACAAGACGGTGAGCTAAAAATAGACTTCATTCAGAATATAGCATTAGGATCGTCAAGAAAAATAAAAAAAAATAACATCCAACTAAAAAAATTTATTCTTTGCTTAAAATTTATGGAATGAACTCTTACTCTTGAACAAGGTCTGAAAGAAAGAACAGACGAAAGCTAGAGTGGGCCCGTCATTTTGGGCATTATATTATTGTTATATAGCAATGTCAAATTAATTAAATTGTTTTGTGAAATATTTTAATATGTTTTAATTAAAAAGTTTTAATGAATAGCTGAATTAATTAAAGGGCAATCAAACCTTAGTAAATATTTGCAAACGTTTTAAAGTTTGGTAAAATCTATACTATAAAAAAATGCCCGGTGTAACTGTGTTAGATTTTAACCTTCGCAAATTATTTCTTCGATATCGTTCAAAAATGATATTAGGACACACTAAAAAGTTACAATTAAAATTTATACGTGATTGCTTAGATAATATGGTGATACCTCGTACAATGCTCCCGTCCTGCATTAAATTAAACAGTTCTAATCCTTTTCCGGATTCATGTAGAAGCATTTTATTGGAAAAAGTAAACGACATCAAACGAGAAATAAAAGAAACTTTCAGAATTGTTACTAAATCATTTCATATGTTTCAGACTAATTTTTACCAACAGTTTCCAGGCCAGCATCAATTTTTTGTTGAACTATTAAACCAGGCTCATTGGAAAAAGAATGCTATTACAAGGAGGAAAAAATATAATTTAAATAAAAAATTTGATCTCATCTTTAAAAATAGTTACTGGACGAAAGAGTCTGATACTGGCAGAATTATCAACCTTTCAACCCACGTGCTATCCCAAGACGAAAGTTTACTTTTGGGATACGGTTTGTCTCTTTCTTTGGATAATGATGACCCATGGTTGCAGTTTTTTGCTGATTTTGATCGTTGGCGCAAAGTTTACCGCTCTTCTGATATTAATCAAGATTTGTTTAAAGGTTTTTTGATCTCTTCCATCGCTAATACCCTCCAAGTCAAGAAATTTCCCAAAAAATTTTACATGGCCCTGTATTCCTTAAAAAACACACCTGACCTATGTATATCAAAATCGGATAAAGGACAAAACATTGTGATTATGTCGTTAGCAGACTACCATAGTAAGTGCTTGTCTCTCCTCTCTGATCCCGATACCTATACCCCCCTTGTTAAAAACCCCCAAACTTGCTCCCATAACGCTTTTAATAGTTCTCTAAAACAAATTTTAAAAAACGATCTACCTCTTCACGACACTTTAAAATCTCACATGACACAACTATCTAAATTCTACGGGATACCAAAAACACATAAAACACACATTCCTTTACGCCCCATCATTGCAAACACCAATAGTACCACCTACAAACTCTCTAAATGGCTTTCCAACACTTTAAAACCGTTAATAGGTAATATTTCGAATTCCCATTTAAAAAACACTGAGCACTTCATATCCAAAACACATAACATTAACCCTCGTTCTCACCATTTAGTAAGTTTTGACGTCACTTCTCTGTTTACATCTGTTCCTGTCCCTTTCACACTCTCTTTACTTGAACAATTTCTCACTGAAAACGACATATCTTTACAATATCCTTTTTCACTTATTAAACAATTGATCAATCTGTCTTGGCAAATTAGATAGAGTAAGAAGGTAGTGAGAGAGAGAGATGAGTGGACTGTATATGTTGTTGTTTTTTGATACTCTACAATTTGTCAACACATTTTCCCAAAGTTCCCACCTTCATCTATTATCCTTTGATAATCCTATCATTCGAATAGAGGGATTAAAGGTGTGGTTCTCTGGCCAATTTGAAGTATAGTATTTGTGTCATAAAAATAGATCATGGATAAGTTTTGGATATATATGCAGGGGGAGATATGAATGACTGAGAAGGAAGCAGTCACTCGCGTACTTTACACTCTAAAAAGGGGGGAGAGAAGAATCAACAGCAGACCCCTGAAGGGGGCCGAGAAAGCCTCCAATTGCCCTACGAGAAGAACATGCAATATCTCGTAGACCCGCTATCGCGGAGTCCCTGATCATAGGTAGAAGAAAGTCGAAGAATGCATGCCATAGAAGGTAAATGAGAAAGGTGGTTAAAGAAGTCGAAACAAGATTGTTAATGGCTAGGTGTTTACAACTTCAAGATGGTTAGTAATCTACGATAGTTCTACTGAATGGACAGCAATAGAATGATGTGTGATTTTAAATTAAGGTGTGGGGTTAGATCCCATTCCTTGTTGTGATCACAGAGTTTGATGGGACCTCTTTCACACATACACAACCATTCACTTCCTTAAAATTAACTTAGCTAAACGCCCGACAGAGCACGATACATAGGTTCGTTCTGGAGGGGGGGGGAGTTCATGTAATACAAAAAAAGGCTTCAGATACAAAGGAAATAGTCCGCAACTTTACAGAGTTATCACCTCGACATCTTAATAGTAAAACGAAAAGGATTCAATACTCACCAACGATGTCTGATACAAAAAACATATCAAACCTGTTTTCCTCTCTCCTCTTCTACGAGAGAGAAAGTTGAGAGCGTCGCGATACCTGCGACGGGCAAACGAGCAACGAGAATTAAATTACACTAGCATGCATGAATATCAGGTGAGACACCAATATTAGGCAACCTATGTACAAGTAGCGCATTAAAGTGAAATTTTCACGGAAAGCGGAGAGGTATAACCCGTAGACTATATTTCATTTCGGAAGTAGAAACAAAATCGGGTTTTGCCTTAATATTAAAATGAGGTATATATAGTTCAACAAACATAGACGCAATTCATCACTCTGTTCGCGAAATCAGATTTCAAATATTTACAAAAACACAAATCTATCATCGTTGAAAAGCAATCCCAATTTAAATAAATGCACGAATGAATATTGCTACAATTTAAGATTAAAAATTCTAAAATTAAAGTAGTTTATATACATCGAAATACACAGTAGTATCTAAATCACTTATTTGCAGCACAAAATCGAAGTTTGTGATTTGAATTAGTGCTTACGATCACATCTCATTCGAAGTGAATTGATGAACAAAATTCGACACTAAAGAGCAAAGAATAACACCTTCCTCGTAAAGGAAATCCGAACAACTGATTGTTAAAACCCAGTCGCATCTTTACCCCGTGGCAAAACCCCTCCTTAAAGGCGGGTCTTGATAGCCTCTGGGCATTTCGGTTGGATCTGGGCTTTTATGCGGGGGCGTAACCTGTTGTCATTTGCCCAATGGGTATCCCGTTTTCCTTAGTGAAAGCCAATGGTCTTTTCCCAAACCGTGAGAAAGCCCGACCCATTTTCGTAGTAATGTAGGATCTCAAAAGTCCGTTACCCATAAACTCTTCAAAAAAAAAGAAAAAAGATATATTTTTAATCCTAACCAAAAAACCACATCCTGTTTTTCCTCTTCTAAGAAAACTTTAAAACGTCTTGTCGTTTTGACCGAACATTAGTCTCGGTCAGTCAAAACAACCCTCCTCGATCTTCAAACAGACCCAGTCTTGTCTGTTACCGACTTCAACTGTCTGTTCTCCTTTCCATTTTCTGTTAACCAGACTAAAATGAACAGACTTTGCCTTTCAAGTAAGATTGGTTCAATCTTAACTGTTTACACATGTGAAAATTCGTTAGAAGAGGTTGACAGCTATTGATGGCACATCGTTGGTTTTGAGAAAAAGGAAAGCTATTTTCTTTTTTCTCGGAACATTAAACTCCCCCCACGGGAACCCCACCCCGCCATCCTATCCATTGTCTCCGCAGGCAAGGAAGGCAAGCCCGGGCGAAGTCAAGGGGGACTTAAGGAGATGTGGGGGTTGGTAGGCAGTGGGCTATTCTTCGTCGGAAAGAATAGCCCGTATCCTCTGCTTAGCCAATATGTGCGCTCGTCGTGAGGGTCTCTCCGGAGGAGAGACCGATGCCTGAGGAGCTTCGACTGGTGGGGGCGGATCGGAGGGATCGAACAGGTTGGAGTGTATTTCCAGAGGATACAAGTGGATGACGGCCCTTGTTATTTCACCACGACTCGTACTGAGCACTACCGAACGGGTATGCCCGTCGGGAGAAGTGTAAAGGGTTTTGATGATGCCCAGTTTCCACTTTAGACGAGGACCATCGTCCTCAATTAAAACTACGTCTCCGACACTTTAACGTCAGGGCGGTTGGGTGGAGACATTCCAAGATGTTTCAGGCTGAGCAGGATAGTCTTGTTGCTCAAGTAGACTGAAACTTAGCTATGAGGGAAAGTAAATACTTGTACCTCTTTTAACCTTCACCGGGTCCCTGTAGGTGGCATCATGTTCAAGTAATTCTTCAGGAACAGGAAGGGTATTCAGCTTGTACCCCACCAACAAGTGGGAAGGAGTGAGGGGCTCCTCGCAGTGGAGCTCGTCGCCCACGTAGGTGAGGGGTCGGCAGTTGACCACAGATTCCACCTCCGCAAGCACCGTGTTGAACTCTTCATAGCTAACTAGAGAGGTTTTGAGGGTCTTCCGAAGATGGGTCTTGGTCAGTCCGATTAAACGTTCGAAGAATCCGCCGTAATGACTGCTTCTGGCGGGATTGAATCTCCAGGTGATGGAATGCTGGGTTAGGAAGTCCTTCACGGAGGGTAGTTCCCATAAGTCCCTTAGGTGCTGGGATGCTGCTTGGAAATACGTTGCGTTATCAGAGTATATTATGGAGGGTGCTCCTCGTCTTCCGATAAACCGACGTAATGCTCTCAAAAATGACTCGGTGCTGTTGTCGAAGACTAGTTCTAAATGTATCGCTCTAGTCACCGCGCAAGTGAACAAAACCACATAGCTCTTAGTCACGTCGTTCCTGGGAATTTTGACGTTGAAATAACCAGTGAGGTCCACTCCGATCACCGTAAACGGTCTACTTTCTACCACTCGGGAACGAGGCAAGGCAGCTAGTGGCGCCGTGCGAAAATGTGCAGCTTGTAAACGTTTACAAAGACCACACGGGCGTACCACTTTCTTCACCGTTGTCCTCATCCGAGCGATATAGAACCGCTGACGGACAATCGACACGAGTTCTGAAATACCAACGTGGTGGTTCGTTTGGTGAAGTTGCCATATGATGAGCTGGGTGAGGTGAGAGTCCGATGGCAACAGCATAGGGAACTTTGCATCGAAGGGGATCATTGCATTGCTCAATCTCCTGTCGCATCTGAGTACCCCATCTACTAGCGTTAAGCTCAGTTGCTTCACCAAGTTCGTTAAAGGTAGGGAGTCTCGGAGGCACGTAACTTCGGGTAGGTAGTGTTCCCTCTGTATCCTCCGAATCCAGTAGAGTTCTGCGTTACTTCTCTCTTCTATGGAAATCAAATGGGAGAATTCGGGCCGAGAGACGGACCGGGTCATAGGGAGCTTCTGCCTGGATTTCCTCAAGTTCTCGATGAACCTGTGAACCAGGGCGGTGATCCGTATGATCTTGTTGAGAGAGGAGTAACGCTCTAAGTCTAAGATGGGAGCCGCTTTCGGTGACGTGGTGGTGGAAGCGGCTACTATGACCTCGTCCGTCGCAGCAGCCCCTTCGCAGGAGGAAGGGTGTTCGGTCCAGACTGGCCAATTTGAAGGGCTTATGAGCCAAGGGGGGCCTTTCTTCCATAGGTCCGTGAATACGTACTTATAACTCACGCCTCTAGACGCCGCGTCGGCGGGGTTGTCTTCTGTGGGGACGTACCGCCACTCGGCTGTCGGCAGGTTTCTACGGATCTCATCGACTCTGTTCTGATTGAATAAGGGGAGTTGCTTGGAGGAGAATATCCATCGCAACGCCACCTGACTGTCGCACCAACAGTAGATCTTAGCTACCTCTAGTGAATCTTTGTAGGCGTCGATGACAAATTTGATGAGTCGTGACGAGAGTAGGGCTCCCATTAGTTCCAGACGCGGTATCGTGAGTTCTTTCATGGGTGCGACTTTTACCTTTGCCATAAGAAGATTCGCGATGGGAACATGCTCTCCCATCGATACAGCATATACTGCGGTAGCATAGGCCGCGCCCGACGCATCGGAAAAGGCGTGTAGTTCCACCTTTCGAGCGAAGATCAGCTGTCTAGGTATCGTTAACTGCAAACAGCGTTGCAAATGTTCGGCAATTGAAACCATTCCTTGCGGTGTTCGTTGGAAATAGGTTTGTCCCAACTTAGTTTCTCCTTCCACAGCTTTTGCAGGAGAATTTTACCTCGAACAGCCACTGGGGACAAGATGCCCAGTGGGTCGAATATGGAAGCGAGGTTCTGCAGAATAGCCCTCTTGGTAGCCGCTTCCGAGGCGACCACCTTGAGGGGGTAGGAGATGGTGTCCTCGTTCGTATCCCACTCCATACCCAAAACCTTAATCGTAGTGTCTTCGGCGGCCGCCCCGTTCTCTCGGAACTTTGCGTTCGCTTCTTGACAATTGGACACCCACTCTCGTAAGTTGAGATCGGCTTTTTCGAAGAGGGATCGGGACTGAAGAAAGAAATCTTCCACTCCTGCTTCGGTGTCAAAGGTACCGAACAGATTGTCCACGTATATTTGATTCAGGATCACGTCCTCGTAGTCGGTGTCTGAGTTTCGGACGTGGTGTTGAATGCAGGCAGCCAACAAGAACGGACTGCAAGTGGCTCCAAATAGGACTGAAGCGAACCGATAAGTGACCAAGGGGCTTCTGGGGTCAGAAGGATCTTTTACCCACAAAAAACGCGTGGAATCCCTATCTTCCAACCTGAGACGTATCGCCAAGAAAGCCTTCTCAATGTCTGAGGACGTAGCGTATCGTCTCAACCGAACTTTCAGAAGGATCTTGGTCAAATCAGTTATGAGGGAAGGTCCACTGTGTAAGCACTGATTAAGACTAGGATTGTTAGAAGAACAATCAAACACTAGTCTCAGTGCTGTGGTGGACGAGGACTTCCGGACCCCATGGTGGGGTAAATAGTGCAGCTTGGCTTCGGGGTGGATCGGAGTAATAGGAGTAACTTCTTCAATGAAGCCCCTTTCTAGTTGATCCTTGATAACATCGGCGTAACTTTCCATCAATGAAGCATCCCCTCTCAACCTTTTAAGGACGCTATACAACCGCCTCTTAGCCAAGGCGTAGTTGTCGGGAAGAGAGGGGTGCCTGTCGCGCCAGGGTAGCGACACTACATAGCGACCATTTTCGAAGGTCAAGTTCTCTTCGAAGGCCTCCAGCGTGGTTTTCTCTGCCTCTGTGTACTGTTCGTTCGGCATAATACCAATTTGGGACAGTGACCAAAGTCGATCCAGATCTGGCGTAGGGTGGCCCGCCTCCTCCGTCGGCCTCCTCCGTCGGGAGGGGGCCTAGGATCGTAGGGGAGCACGAGCGCTTAAAATCCCCGGGCGTCATCAACATTCCATCCTCCAACGGGAGGGAGGATGGAGGTTCAGCGGTCGGAGGGCGCTCGGGGTGTTGTCATGAAAATTCGACTTCCTCGGGTGCCCCCGGGTTGGTCCCATCCGCTCTCTGGAGGGGAGATAAGCCCAAGGTAACGTTGGTAGAGCAACGTGTGGTTCGAGTCCCCGTGTCCGCAGTCTCACATGTACCCTGCATGTCTTCCAACGAGAGGGAAGTTGTAGGGGGTAATTCAGCGGTCGGAGAGGGATCCTCAGAACGGAGGAGCGAAGGGTCTGGACCCCGGGGCGCCTTCTTCACACCCCTTTCCAACTGGAGGGAAAGAGAGTGCTGTTCCGTCTGATTACAAGTGAGATCCGGTCTCCAATCGTTGGTGAACCGAACTTCTGCTCTAAGTGCGGACACTACTGTAACTTGCGAGGTAGTGTTCTTCGAGGAAAAGGGTAGAGGTCCCCATATCATGTTGCCCACATTGGTTTTCATGAGGTCAACGCCGAAGCGGGACTCACACGACTTCAGGAATTTATTCAAGTGATCCACGCCGATCAGGAGCTGGATTTGATCGATCACATCGCTGTCCGGGTAGGGATGAGCAAGGTGTACATGTTGTCTGCGAAGCATTCGGGTGGTCTTGACTAGCCCAGGGATCTGCAGATCCGAGGGCAGGTGTTCCACCACAATGGCCGAGATGGGGACGGCGCCGTCTTTCGTTTGGACTTGAAGAGTGACGACGTCATGAAGGGCAGCTACGCCCCGCTGGTTGATCCCATTGATGGCTAATTTCACCTGGGAGTGGGGCACGCATCGTAATTTTTGAACGACCGATCTAGAAATCAAAGTTTTTTGAGACCCCCCATCGAATAACGTGCTAAGAGTAAGGGTGTCAGCTCCGTTGGATACAATCAAATCGGCCAACGGGAGGGCCATACCCCTACCTCCAGAACAAAGAGCGGCATAATGGCCCGAGGCGGAATCCCCTGAGGATCCTGGCCCTGCGGATCTGATTGCGTCGGTGGGCGGGCGGCCAGTTCGAGAGATTGGTGAGGGCAGAATGACGACGTGGTGGTCGGTGCCTTGCAACGGAAACAGGCCTAGCGTATTGACAGCTGCTGTGGCGATTTCCGCTAGGGCATCTTCACACAGCCGCGCCTCTAACCACGTTAGTTCATCTCTGGCGGTTTGTAAGCATAGTACATTCAGATGGGAAGTGCTCCTCCTTGCAGAATCGACAACTTCGCTTGTCCGATCTGACAGGGTTTCTGTCCTGCCTCGGAGGCTGGTTCTTGGGAAATGCTGGTTTATTTCCCGTAGTGCTTAACACTGTGGAAGTTTTCTGCTTGTTGTTACCGCTCGGTCGTTTATCCACGTAACCCCTCGAAGCTTCCTCCCTCCTTTGGGGGTCGGGATTGGTCTTTGGTTTGTTCGTGAAAGGTTTGGCGGCCTGCAAGAATCCGATGGCCTGGTCAACCAGGTCCAATACTGATTGGATCGTCCAGCTCTTACGCGAGTCGGACCAAGGAATTCTTTCCTTAACTTCCGCTGGCAATTTGAAAGATAGCTGTGTCCCTAGGATAATGGAACAACCCCGACAGTCCCCAATTACTTCTTGGTTCTTCAGAGACTCTGTGAAGCAAGTCACGTCAGCTTTGAACTTAAAGAGATCGGCGTAAGTATGTTTAGGGCTAGGGAGCCCGCCTAACCGGGCAATGAGGGTCTCTATGAGCTTTGACTTGTCGCCATAGTTGTTCTTGAGAAGAGATAGCGCAATGCTATAGTTTTCTCCCCTCACTGCGAAACCTGATATTAATTGTTTGGCATCCCCACGCAAGCTCTGGAGTAAAGCGTGGAGTTTTTCGATGGGATCATAATTATGTCCGTTAACCATGGCTTCAAATGACTCTATATAGCTAGCGAACTCCAGAGGGTCCCCGCCGAAGGTAGGCAGGTTCCTGGTGGGGGCCTTGAAAAGCGTGGGAGCCCGCCGACCCCCCGAACAACAAGAGGCTCTCGATGGTGAAGGGGATCGACTCGTTCTGTGACTGACCCTCTCTCTGGCGGCTAGCGAGTCGTTGCCGGAATTGATCGCTTTACGGATGGCTAGGTGCAGCTTCCTGGTCTCCGCATGGTCGTTCAAGAATTCATCGCGATCCAAGGCATCCTGGATGACGATATTCGCCTCCTCCAGCTGGACAAGAGTCGTTTCTAAAGTCTGCACTAGTGCTAAGATGTCTCCGGCCGAAGAGTCCGGTCTTCCCACTAGCTCTTTCATCTCCGTCATGTACGCAGACGCGCCCTGACTGAGAGCTTCCCGCTGTCGTTCGGCTACTCTTATCCGTTTCGGTTTGTTTCTCTGATTTTGTTGCTGGCCCCTATTTTGATGGTTATCCTGGGTCGGGGTCAAATTCAAGTCTGCCGGAGGGGGTGTCCCGGGAGGATTCCCCTCTTCTGCGTTGGTTTCGTTGCGTCCGGCCCCCATGAGTACTGGGTATGTGCGTACGCACTCGTATCAAAGGAAAGCGAAAAGAGAGAAAAAAAAATCTTTTTAGTACGAACCACTGACGACGGCGTCGCTGCGCCGCGGTCAGTAAGGGGTTGTGCGCGAAAGGTCTCTCGGAATGCTCCAATACCCTTAAGCGCACCTGAGTTTAATCGTACTACTTATCAGAATTCCTGTGATTTATTTCCTGCAAATAAGTAAGGGATAGAAGCGATAGAGGGCGCATGCAAGTAAAAGCGTGGCGGAGAAACTTAAACTATAGTTAGTAATCTAATCCCCAACCTTTTGTCTATCGCGAGCAAATTAAGAATTTAAAAATTTTTAGGCGAGCCACACATAGGGACGACGACCACGTCAGATTAATTTATTATGATTAGTATATATATATTATATAATATTATATATATATATATATATATATATATATATATTAGTATATATAATATATATATTATATATATAATATATATATATATATATATTATATATATTATAATATATATTATAATATATATAAATTATATATATATAATATTATTATATATATATAATAATATAATATATTATATAATATATATATATATATAATATAATATTATATATATATATATATATATATAATAATATATATATATATATATATATTACGATGCACCATTCACGGGCAGGCCTTTTCAAAGGAGGGCAAAAACAAAAAAAACCAAAAAAGGATGAAAGAAAAAAACATAAAGGAAAGTAAATCACCCAGTCCCTTGTCTAACGCACGCAATCCCTCAGGTGGGTGGCTAGACGCGAGGGACTTAAGAGAGGAAGATTGAATACTGAAGGAAAAATGGATGAAGGTAATTAGTTCAACAAAACAGATGTGGCTGGAAAGAAGGAGGCACCACAACGAGTAAACCTTAGGTCTCCAACATTCACACAATATTCATGTGAGAGTAAGGCACCTCTTGTTTTACGAGGGCGACGCAGTGGTTGAGGAATGTGAGAGGTCAATGTCTCGAGCAACCTGGCCGTTTGTAATACCTATAGAAAGAGATAGGGCACAAATATGCACCTCGCAGAGAAAGAGGGTCAAGAAAAGAAAGTATTGGACAGTTTATTAGTCTCTTAGCCTTATCCTCGACACTATCCAAAAGGAGGGTGGAACCGATCCACCCCAAATGTGATAACAGTATTCCATACAGGGGAGAATAAGACTCTTATATAACTGGAGTAACTGAGCAGGAGAAAAATTCACGCAATCTGAGCAGAATTCCCAGCTTCATTGATGTGAGGTCTCAAAGACAATTCACTATTTATGTTCAGTCTAAGAATAGTTATGTTGTTTACAGGTGAGAGATTAGAGCCGTCAAAGGGGATGGGAAAGTTGGGAGGTGTTTTAGAGAGGGAGATATGAAAAAGTTGAATTTTTAAACGAGTTGAATTTCACAAGAATGCGGCTAGCCCGCTGAGAAATCCTGACCACATCGGCAAGAATTGAATCGGAAAACTGTAGACGAGAAGCAACTCTAGATACAAACGAACGGGACAACATTGGAAATGAGTGAGGAAGGAGAGTTGATCAGCCAGCTAAGAGTGAAACAAAACCCTGAGGAGCACCACAATTAACAAGAAAGGAGAAACGAGAAAAAGGTTGCTCCATCAACAAGAACTGAAATGGAACGATCTGAAAGAAAACTAGACAAGAGTAAGCAAAGAGGAGGAGAAAATCCAAAGGAAGGTAGCTTAGAGAGTAGCGATGCGTGTCATACCCTGTCAGAAGCCTTTTAGATATGTCAAGGGCTACCACACAAGACTCCCCATAGTCTATAATTTCTAAAACTATTTTAATTTTTAATAAACGTGATAAATCTGAATACGCGAGTCGCGAGCCACATTAGAACGGTACGCGAGCAACATGTTGCCCGCGAGCTACGGGTTGGGCACCACTGGCTTAGTATCTAATCTTAACTAACTTATGACTAGGCTCATACAAGACAAAAAAAAAAAATATTATATATACAAAAACGAAAAAAAAAAAAAAAAAAAAAAAAAAAAAAAAAAAAAGGGTCACAACTCACCTTATTTTCCGGTTTTATGTGGAATATCTGGTGCGGCGCAGAGTCCGGTGGCCAGAATTAGGCAGCAAATGAGCTCAAGTTTGAGTTTAATACTGATAGTATCAATAATATCAATATACTAATAATAATACTAATAAATTGTTATATGATTATCTGAAAAAAAAACTCAAAAGTAATACACACTAAAGCGTGTGTGTATTGCTGTGTGTGCGTGTGTGCGTGTGTGTCCAGGAACAACAACGACAAACACAACAAGAAGAGAGAGAAAAAAATTCACACAAGGCTACACACAAATTTCAAATGTTAAACCTATGTGGGTATTTGTGTGTGTGTACTGTGTGTGTATGTGTCTTTAGAAACAACAATGACAAATAAGCTACACACAACAGCAAAAGAAACAAAATTCACAAATGCTACACACAAATTTCAAATGTTAAACCTATGTGGGTATTTGTGTGTGTACTGTGTGTGTATGTGTCTTTAGAAACAACAATGACAAATAAGCTACACACAACAGCAAAAGAAACAAAATTCACAAATGCTACACACAAATTTCAAATGTTAAACCTATGTGGGTATTTGTGTGTGTACTGTGTGTGTATGTGTCTTTAGAAACAACAATGACAAATAAGCTACACACAACAGCAAACGAAACAAAATTCACAAATGCTACACACAAATTTCAAATGTTAGACCTATGTGGGTATTTGTGTGTGTGTACTGTGTGTGTATGTGTCTTTAGAAACAACAATGACAAATAAGCTACACACAACAGCAAACGAAACAAAATTCACAAATGCTACACACAAATTTCAAATGTTAAACCTATGTGGATATTTGTGTGTGTGTACTGTGTGTGTATGTGTCTTTAGAAACAACAATGACAAATAAGCTACACACAACAGCAAAAGAAAAAAAATTCACAAAATGCTACACACAAATTTCAAAGTGTTAACCTATGTGTGTATTCGTGTGTGTGTGCTGTGTGTATGTGTCTTTAGAAACAACAATGACAAATAAGCTACACACAACAGCAGAGAAAAAAAATTCACAAATGCTACACACAAATTTCAAATGTTAGACCTATGTGGGTATTTGTGTGTGTGTACTGTGTGTGTATGTGTCTTTAGAAACAACAATGACAAATAAGCTACACACAACAGCACAAAATTCGAAATGCTACACACAAATTTCACAAGAGATCCAAATCTCACATAAAGCAATAATAATAATAATAATAATAATAATAATAATAATAAATAATAATAATAATAATAATAATAATAATAATAATAATAATAATAATAATAATAATAATAATAATAATAATAATAATAATAATAATAATAATAATAATAACAATCTCAATAATAATAATAATAATAATATAATAAGAATATAATAATAGATAATAATAATAATAAAATAATAAATAATAATAGAAAATAATAATAGAAATAAGAAAAAAAACCTGAAGAGATGGCTAAAACAACGAAATTCGCACAGAAAGCACTGCGCTTCTTCCAAATATGTTAAAAAATAGCACCCTCTTCTAATCCTTTCCCAATATGAAGATGTTGCAATATTGCAGAGGAATATATATATATAAATAAGGGAAAAAGAAACTAAAGAGAAGGCTAAAACAACGAAATTCGCACAGAAAGCACTGCGCTTCTTCCAAATATGTTAAAAAATAGCACCCTCTTCTAATCCTTTCCCAATATGAAGATGTTGCAATATTGCAGAGGAATATATATATATAAATAAGGGAAAAAGAAACTAAAGAGAAGGCTAAAACAACGAAATTCGCACAGAAAGCACTGCGCTTCTTCCAAATATGTTAAAAAATAGCACCCTCTTCTAATCCTTTCCCAATATGAAGATGTTGCAATATTGCAGAGGAATATATATATAT
>JABUQX010030248.1:0-2500 GCA_015478945.1 Trachelipus rathkii
CACTTCATAAACTTAAGCATTTCTAATTTCAGATTAAATTAAATTTAATTAAAGATTTAACCTTAATATCAAAACTAGTATTGTCCTGTATTATATAGGATACTTTCATTACTTTTTATAAATATCTAATTTGAAAAGTAAAATATGCAATAAATATATTTCATGAAAATTGTTCTTCCCCTATAGGCATCTTTACTACTACTCTTTTATGATTATCTGACCTCCTTCCCTCCTGAGTCATACAAAGTGTCCCCATCGTCCAAACGTGCCTGAAAAATACACATTTTGCTTAAATGTTATTTTATGAAAAAAGAAAACTGCTCAAAATTTCTAGAAGTAAAAAAAAAATATCGTTGATTCGATACTGATAATTAAATATCGATATATCGGCTGAAAAAATATAATCGATATTTTTTCGATACTATCGGAAAAAAATATCAATATCGATATATATCAGTCCTCTTTGCGGCATCCCTAGTCTGTGTACTTCTCTTGGTACCGTAGTTGCAGTGTTAGTGAATTTTTCTGTCATTCCTATTGAACCTACTTCTACTTCTTTTAGTTCAATGGTGTCTGAACCAGTTAATTATTCTTTAATTCCTTGTTCAGAACATATTTTTTTGATCAAGGAATTTCAAAATATTTTAAATAGCTACATATGATTCTAAGTATTCGTCTATTCATTTGTCATCTTTTTGCGGAAGTAATTCATCAATGTTGATTCCTTAAATCATAGTTTCCTTGATTTTAACACAATTCTTGATTGCGACTTTACAGATTTTTTTGTAAAATAAGCGCCATTGTATTTGGTTTTAATAGTTCTTATGAAAATCATATTAATAGTTAATATTAATATCATATTAATAGTTAGTATTAATAGTTCTTTTGAAAATCATAACATATTCTAAAAAATAATAGGGTAATTGTTTCCCAGAGGGTTGACACCCCAGATTTTTATGAAAATCACAGGATATACTCTTAAAAAAATAATAATGAAGAATAGTGAAAACAAAAATCGTCGCTCTCTTTAGGAAAAAAAGTTACAGCCTCTCAAAGTTGTTAAAACTCCCATAGACTTTTCAATATTGATCAATCCAGGTTAGGTCTCATTTCAGGCCCTCTAAGTCAGGTTATGATAAGTTTTGTTAGGTATACACAGAGAAAATCCATGTAGAATTAATAAATCTTATCAACCTGAACTAGGATGGCCTTAAAACGAGCAAGACGCCCACTTATTTTTTTTATAAGAAAGTCTATGGGAAAATTTTAAATTTTGAGAAGTGTAACTTTTTTTCCTAAAAAGACTGCTGATTTTTGTTTTCGTTTTCACTATTCATTATTATTTTTTTAGAGTATATATATATATCGTGTGATTTTCAAAAAAAAAAATTTTTTTTGTTTTTTTTTATAAAAACCTCTGCAAACTTTGAGAACCCAATCTTTAGTTTGGATATTTCCCTTTGAAGTTCTCAAATGCCTCCTTCAGATTACAAAGCATGAGGAACTTTTGTTTTCTTTCACGACAACCAATCTGCTTGTTTTACAGAGATATAGTCTTTCATACCTGGCATTTCTCTACTTAGTCTGGAGAATGATAGAAGTCTGTAACTTTTGCAGCAGTATTCCTATTTAGATGTTTACCTAACTGTGGATTCGGTGTGGAGAGTACACCTTTCTCTGTTACTAAATTTTTGGCTTGTCGAACCATGTATTGTGACCAGTTAAAGGTCTTCATGATTTTATGTCTAGTCCATGATTTTGGAAGTACAGTCAGAATGGTAAGTTTTTCACTTCGGCTAGTTTCCTCACTGTTAAACTTTTCTTTTAGCTGTTGGATAAATTCCATTTCTATATTAACCTCTGAATCCTTTCCGGATGACATTCCGGAACCACCTACTAATTCAAATGTTCTTTTCAACTTGTCTTTTACTTTCACAAACTTCTTCTTTGTGTATCATTTGCTGTGCGATGCCTTGCATTTTTTCAGTGGTGTCTCATCTAGTTTTGCCAAAGATTCATTGAGACTTTCAATCTGATAATCTGTTACTATTTCAGGATCATTATCATGTGTACGAGATGATGTATCAGATTTATAGTTATTACTTAAATTGTCTGACTTTGAATATGAGTCCTTTGCTAATAACTTGCGACAGTTTGTACAAATTTTTTTCTGTATTAAATTTAAATCAGGATTCGTAGAAATTAAATCTTTTGTTACATTACGAAGTTAATTTTTATTCTTTTAGTGTGACTTTTAAATGGGTCACAGCAATAACGTCCTATATTCAGTGATCTGAGATCCATGTTTACCTGTAGGAAAGAATAGGCTTCATGTAATTGAGTCATATTACTAGGCACAACTACAAAAATAGATAGCAATGAATTTAATTTGAAAATAACTTCATGACTGTGTAAATTTATATATAAAAAAATAAATATTAAGTTTCTTTTAATTACTTAGCAAGTTCTTACCAAGTTTGGTCTTAATGCAGTAAAGTTA
>JABUQX010030248.1:7500-12500 GCA_015478945.1 Trachelipus rathkii
GCTGAAGACTTCAAATGTGAGAATATGCTATTGAGAAGTTAATAAGTCTAGCATATTATTTTTGTGAATCTGGGAAAGTAACATTGGGAGCAAATGTGTAAGTTAGTTTTCATTGTGATCCCAAAAACATAGATAATATTAAACTGAATATCTTTGTGCTATTTGTATTATGAGCCAAGTAACACCTCATCAAATATGGCTTTGCCTGTCAGTAATTGCAAATGTGTTTAAAAAACAAAAATATATTTAAAATATATTTAAATATATTTAAAAAACTGAATTAGAATATGAATATTTGAGCGAGGGAAAATGGAAGAATTTTAGAACTGAAAAGAATTTGAAATTTTGGGGTTAAAATTATAAAAATGAATGTATTATTTCATAAAAGGAAAACTTCTTCTTCTTCTTCTTCTTCTTCTTCTTCTTCTTCTTCTTCTTCTTCTTCTTCTTCTTCTTCTTCTTTTGGGGTTCACCGTTTAGAGGGTTAATTATAACGTTCTAAGCCGGTGACCTCATCTTCCCTCAGACTAGCTTTGAGTGGACTGTAAAGTCTTTGCTAGTCGGTGTTCTGTAGTACTGTAGTTCTTCTTCTTCTTCTTCTTCTTCTTCTTCTTCTTCTTCTTCTTTTTCTTTTTCTTTTTCTTTTTCTTTTTCTTTTTCTTTTTTTTTTTTTTTTTCTTTTTCTTTTTCTTCTTTTTCTTTTTCTTTTTTTCTTCTTTTTCTTTTCTTTTTCTTCTTTTTCTTCTTCTTCTTCTTCTTCTTCTTCTTCTTCTTCTTCTTCTTCTTCTTCTTCTTCTTCTAGGTAATAACTTCTTCTTCTTCTTCTTCTTCTTCTTCTTCTTCTTCTTCTTCTTCTTCTTCTTCTTCTTCTTCTTCTTCTTCTTCTTCTTCTTCTTCTTCTTCTTCTTCTTCACTTAACTAATCTTTGTAGTTGTTTTCTCGAAGTATCTCTGGAAGGTATAATAATATATTTGAGCCACAATTACATTTAAAAAGAGAATATTTTTACAAAGGAAAATCTTATTCCTTCATAGATTTTCCTCTATTCTTCAAAAAGTTATATTTCTTCTTTTTTTTTAAATAAAGTTTAATATATCTGTATAATATATTAAATTTTTAATGGCCTCTACACGTTTCAAACTTTTTATGGGAAAATGATTTTGCATGGCAGAGTCAAAAAACAGTGTCATGCTCCCAAAGATTTTTTTTGCAAAAATATGCAAAGAAGTTTTATATTAGTTTTAGTCTAGTATTTAATAATAATAATAATAAAAATAATAATAATAATAATAATAATAATAATAATAATAATAATAATAATAATAATAATAATAATAATAATAATAATAATAATAATAATAATAATAATAATAATAATAATAATAATAATAATAATAATTCACTGGCCAAAAAAGATTTTGCGGCAAAACATTTGAAGGTCATTTTATAGGTAACTTGTTGCCCTGATTCTGAATATGACCTCCGTTTTCCTAGATTGGCTCTAGTTTTTGAGATACAGGGTGGTCACAAAAATACATTAATAACAATTTGTTAGGTTGTAACGTAAATTTCACAATAAAAACACGAAAGATATATATCAAATTGTTAATGGTAAGTAAATAAAATGCTAATAGGTTAAAACATTCAATTCAGTACAATGAAATCACAATTAATGCATTACAAATCGCTGTCTATATGATTGTCTTCTGTGTGTGCAGAATGTGGACAATCACGTTGAAGGCTCCAACAATAGTCTGCCATCATGTGTGTATCCCATCTTCCTTGGTATCTTTCTTCCATCACCTTGATATCTTGATGGAACCTCTCCCCTTGTTCCTCACTATAGCATCCCTGGGTATCGAACCGATCTAGTGACTATGGCAAGAAAGTGAACTTTTATGCTCATATTGGCATTCAAATTTTGTAGTCTGAAAGCATTTTCTGTACGAGTTCTACATAGTTATTAAATTAAAGGTTGCCCAAAAAGTTCTGAACAACCAAGACAAAACTTTTCCAGGCAGATGCTTCAATATCAGTCATGGAATTTATGTTGTCATCCCTTGATGATTTGACGTTTGGGGCCATAAGATTCCCAGCTTTGAGGAGTTTCTCATACTCGACCCCTGGAAAAGTCTGCAAATATATTTGAAACATTCACCCTCTTTGCTAGGGCGCTAACAAATTGCTTCATCAGTCCTAGTTTGATGTGGAGTGGTGGGAAAATAATTTTTCCCCTGTCAACCAGTGGTTCGTTAATATTTGATGCACCTACAGTCATATTTTCCCTAGCAGGCCATACAACTTTTTCCCAGTGGTCTTCTTTAGCCCTACTATCCCACAAGCATATGAAACAAGGGCACTTAGTATATCCGCTTTGCTGCCCAAGTAAGATGTTTACCATCTTCAAATCAACGCATATAGACCACTGGTGTTCATTATATCTAAGCTTCTGCAAGATCATTCTTATATTTTCATATTCCTCTTTCAGTTTTGTTGAGTGACCTATTGGAATCGATGCATAACTATTGCCATTGTTCAATAAAACACACTTCAAGCTTCTCGTTGAACTATCCATAAACAATCGCCAATCTTCTGGTCGGTATTTAGGTAACCCCATTTGGAGTAGAGGTCCAGGGATGTTCCTACAGTATACTAGGTCTTCTTCTTCAATGAAATATGAAAGAAGTACTACCTCTCTTGTCCGAAAAAAAAGTTATTTTGGCTCGGCCCCGAGACAGCTCTTTCACTTAGTCTAGATGCTAAAAGCTCAGAATCTTGCTTGGAGAGACTTAACTCTCATACTGAATCATTGATCTCTTCCTGGGAGAACTGTTGCTGTGTAGAAGTACTTTCTTCCTATTCATTACCACTATCTGCACGTGTGCACACCAAATCCTGGATATCTTCTTCATCAGACAATGCTAGGTCTGGGAGTGTAGTGAACACTGGGATGGGGACATTGTCGGAGTGTGGTACAGGTCGCCTTGCTGATTCCAAATCCGGATACTCAAATTTACGTTTCTTGTAACGATTGATAGCTTTCACATTAACCAAACAAAAATAACAGTCACTAGCTGTGGTGATTCTTTGGCTCCCGCCATACCATAGGCACACCAAATTTTAAACCTTTTCTTCGTCCATTTTTCCACTGACGTAAATTTTCGACACACGTTTTACAGACCATATGGGGAGCCCAAGACTTATCTTGGTCTCCGAGTTTATTCCAAAGTATGCCAGATATGCTTGCTTCACAAAGTTAGTAATATTTTTTCTTTGGTTCTCCTGGCCAGTGAATAATAATAATTGCTATAAACAAAAGTTGCATTCAACTGACTAGTTTCCAACATTGACATCACTTGATTCTAAAGTACACACGATTTTAATCAAACTATTAAAATCTATTTTAATTTGGGTTTTAATAAAACTATTAAAATCTATTTTAATTTGGGTTTTAATAAAACTATTAAAATCTATTTTAATTTAAATGTTATAAATAATGCTGAGGTATTCTGTATTTTTTTAATTTTAAATAATTTAGTGAAAATCATGGATACATTTCATTTGTATTCATCTCTCAATAAAAAGATTGTTTTTAAGTATTAGTCCATTCCAAAATCGAGCTCCGAAATCATATAAATCTCCTTACTATTGACTGGATGAAAGGGTTCAGTGTTGATTGATCTTTAAATGAGATTGCTTCTTTTCAAGGATCTTTATCACAATTTGGCTTGATATTTTGCTGTATTACATCCCTTTAGGCTTACTTACATCTTTTAATTTAATTTCAGATCTTTCCCAACAATCAAACAAACTTTGCTTTACCAGATAACATTAAAAATGAAGAATTAGACCAAAAGGCATCAATAAAGTCAGAAATGAGGGAACCAAATGTTGAATTTGAGTTTGATGATGGGCTTGTCAACATGGAAATCATAAAATCTGACAATCCGATGATTGTGGAGAAGTCTAGTGCTAAACATGTAAATGTATGTTGATTCTTTTGTTATTTTTTTTACTTGAGTGAGAAACATATTAAAAGAATAAAAAACTGATTATTATTATTATTATTATTATTATTATTATTATTATTATTATTATTATTATTATTATTATTATTTAAAATGATGGATATGGTGAAAAAATAATCATTAATACTATAACAAAAAGCTAAAGCAGAAGTACGTTAAATAACCTCTATGATGACATACGAAAAGAGAGTTAAATATACAAGATATATATATAATACATAAAAACCTCTTTTATATATATATATATATATATATATATATATATATATTATATATATATATATATATATATATATATATAACTAACTATATATATATATATATATATAATATATATATATATATATATATATATATATATATATATATATATATATATATATATATATATATATATATATATATATATATATATATATATATATATATATATATATATATATATATATATATATATATATATATATATATAACTATATATATATATATATATATATACCGTATATATATATATAGCACTTAACTATATATATATATATATATATATATATATATGCTATCTACTTTCTATATATATATATATATCTCATGCTATACACAGGAATTCCACACTTTCTGGAAAAGTCAGGGAGAAAGTCAGGAAAAAAGTGGTCAGGAGAGGAGTCAGGAAACGTTTTTAAAAATATGCTGAGAAAGGGTGGGGAAATTCCAAAAAAGTCAGAGAAATTTTAAAATTTCCAAAAAACATTTTTGGGAAATGATCCATGGAACAAGTTACATATTTTTGATATATTTTTTCCCTTACTGTATAATTGTGGAATGAGAGATGTATTTGATAAGTGAATGAAGAGGATGGGCGAGGAATGACATTCCATAAATCTACTTCTATCCTGTTTCTTTCTATTTTAGTTCACTATTACCTTCTTTCTATTTTTTAGTTCACTATTACCTACTATTCTTCCTATTCTGTTC
>JABUQX010030248.1:17500-30000 GCA_015478945.1 Trachelipus rathkii
TTAGTTTCTTTAATATTTGAAAGTAGTTTGTTATATGTTTCATTCTTAAATTTTTCGTTCAAAAACCATACTTCCTGCTAACCATAAGCTATGAAAATAACATTTTTTCAAGCATTGATCTCTCTTTTGGTAGCAGAAAATAAGCAATAAGGGAATAAATTGCTCTGGAATTCCATCGAGCATTATGAATAGATGGTAGAGATTGCCAAATTATTTTCAGTAATTTCTCATTTTTCCTTTTATTTTCAAAATGCACAGCATATAATATAAGGAACCTGAAATCATCCCTCCATACAAGATTGTCCACTACAGGCATCTCTACTTCTGGAGCATACGATTTTTTTAAGACTGTATACCTTTCAGTTATTTCATCAATAAATTTATAATTCAAATTAGGACTTGTGTTATGCATATTAAGATAAAAGTCAAGAGCATGTTTTAATAATGTCCTAAATGTGGTGTTGATAATCTATGTACTGAGGTACATTCAGACCCATGTGTAACATTTTCTGCTGTATCTTAATTACAATCCCATTAATATGAACAGAGTTTGCAGCTGTAGTATCACAAATTATCATTTTAATGCTAGACCATGCAGCAAAGTCATCAAGGATACTAGCTATTCCTTTAAATATGCTTTCGGCCGATCCACTTTCACATCTGACTACCCCTAATTTGATTTCTCTCATGGGACTTTGAAGACATACTACTTGATTCTCCTCTTTAATCTTTACTTTTCCTTGCCCTTCTGGCAGCCTTTCACCATCAAAATGCAAGTAATAATCTTTTTCTTCTCTAAGAATATTTGTTATTTTCAATTTTTTCTCTTCAGCGCATCTCATCATACGTTTGAATATGCCAGGCTGGGAAGGAGTTGGCAGATCTATCCCACCTTTTGCAAGACTTTGACAAACTTTTGATGCCTTATGAGTTGAAATTGATAATTCCGTAACTAATTTGGTAGGCACAGCTGCAGAAAATGTTTGATTTGTTTAAGAGGAAGATTCATAGATACTTCCATTAGAACTGGTATCAGAATTTGTGATGGAAGTGCTTGAATTGGCATCGATTAAATCATAATGTGGCACACTTTCATTTTCTCTGCCTTTTTGATGGATGAATTGATGAAATTGGAGCAGGTTTATGTGTTGCATAGCCTATTTTTCCTTCAGATTCAATCTGTTTTTTTTTTATACAGTTTCTTGTCTTCTTCACACAACCATTGCCCCTCTGGCTTTGTAATGTTAAATACAGTATCTTTTTTTTTTTTTTTAAATTCTTCTTTTTGGATATCTTTTGATTTTTTTCTCATATTCTCCTAATAGTTTATTAATACAAACAATGACTGCCTGCTCACCAAGTATGGGAAAACTCATCTTTTTTCACTAAATCTTCAAGAATAATTTTAACTTTTTTTTTTTTTTTCATTATCAAGTAGTGTATGTTAAAGCCCCCAAGAACATCCTTTCTTTAAAGATAACCTAACATAATCTTTAAAATTTTAAATTCTTGGCAAACTTGTTTTCTGTCTTCTTGTCATACTTGGCAAATTTTTTGTCAAAATTTTAGTATTCTTGTCGACTGTATCACTTGAGTTAAAATAAGCCATTATATGTATTAGACTAAACTATTGAATTAGACTACAAATATACGATTTATTATAGGAGTTAATCTGATAAAGAAGATAAAAATCATGAAAAACCTTTAATTTATAAAAATTTGAATAAGAAAGAAAAATTTAAATATTATGCATGCCTTCAGTTTATTCATTCATGTTAGATAGCTTTTATTGCTATTGCATATACCACAATCATTACAATGATAATATGTTCAAACCCTTTGTACATATTACATAACCAAAGTTTCATCACTCATAAAATACAATATATAAACAACTAAATTTTGGTACTTAAGCTACACAACGTAAGGAAGTTCAACAATAATTTTCAATTTCTGTACGCTGATTCATCTTGACGATAGTATATATGTCTTGACTCAAACACTCACGTGAGTGGCCACATTTCCTATTTCTTAGCATCTTCCAACCATAGAATCAGGTAATGGGCAAAGACTATAAAAGATCCAAACAATCTATCAGTTACATATAAGCTTGTATAGGAACAATCTCCAATAATAGTGGAAACTCGTTTTGTAAAAATATCTTCGGTAACACAAAAGGGCCAATCAACTGATTGTTGATCACACTGCAACACACATTAACAGAAAAGAGATGCTGAAAATTTGATTCCACAATGACATGTGGATTTTCGTTTAACCACCTATGCGGGTAATAGATGTTGTTGATGCCATCACAAGCGAAAGTACCTTCATAGGTGAACAATATAAATAGTATTTATCGGCGATTACCAATTATCTACCGACAAAATTCCAAACGTTTAGTTTAGTCTCCTGCTTCAAGGTGTTGCACCCGCTGTAGATTGAAAAGGATGCATGCCCTGCTGACAACAATTGTGTTTAGGTGGTACAAAGCTTTTAAAGAGGGTATAGAAGATGTGGAAGGCGAACACCGTTCTTGAGGGCCAATCACGACAACATCTAAGAACAGTGTGGAATTGGTACGAGCTGTGATGGCAAAAGATCGCTGTTTAAGCTTTCGGATTATTGCAGAGAAAACGGGCATGGATATAAACTGAATGAGTCAAAGGAGGTTTTACTCTCCATCAGCGGGATTCGAACCTGGACTCCGCGTCGCTGAGTTAACAGTGACCGGGTGCTCTAACCACTAGACCATCCACGTTCCCAAAAAAGAACGCTTCAAGCGTAGTTTTTTAAAGCACCCGGTTTTCTCATCCCATAATTTTAAACGAATGAGTCACAGGAGATTTTACTCTCCATCAGCGGGATTCGAACATTGGACTCCGCGTCGCAGAGTTAACAATAACCGGATGCTCTAACCACTAGGCCATCCGGCGCACAGAATTCTAACAGCCCACCTGCACGTGCGGAAGACTTGTGCAAAGCTGGTGCCCAAACACTTGACAGTGGAGCAAAAAGAGAACCAGTTGCAAATCTGTTAGGATGTAGTGGAACGCCTCAGATTGAAACTATATTTCCTTGACAAAGTCATGAGAAGATGAAACATGGGTTTTCGAATGCGATCCAGAGACAAAACGGCAATGTCAGGAGTGGCACACTATTAATTTCCCTCGCCTGAAGAAAGCACGCATGATCAGATCAAAGACGAAAACGTTGTTTATCGTGTTTTTCGACAGTCGTGGTGTTGTCCACAAGTAATTTATAGCTCCAAGAATGACAGTTAATACCGTAATCTACATGGATATCTTTAAATGACTTCACATACGGGTTCAACGAGTCCGAGCAGACATTGCAGACGATTGGTTGCTTCACCACGACAACGCACCAGCCCACATGGCTCTACCAATCAGAGAGTTTCTGGCAAAGATGAACATTCCCACACTTTCACATCCTCCGTTCAGCCCAGATTTATCCCCGTGTAACTTCTTTCTCTTCCCAAAGTTAAAATAGAAATAGAAGGGGCATTGTTTTGGGACTGTGAAAAACATACAGAGGGCTGTGATGCCGAACTCCACGCCCTCACTGATAATGACTTCCAATACTGCTACAAACATTGAAAGAAGCGATGGACTCTCTGTGTAACCTCGCAGGGGGGTCATACTTCGAAGGGGAGAATATGTAATATATGGTACGTCTTGTAGGCATTTAATTAGAACATCAGTACACTTACTTTTGGGGCTTGCCTCGTAGTTTGTGTGCTTTTTTGAATTTTTCTATAAAATTTTGTTGTGAATCTGAATATTAATTAAGTGAATAACTGTTGAGACCAGTTTTTATTATTAAACTCATAAATTTTGATACTCAGCTGTTGGGAAATGATGAAATTTACTCAACTTTAAAGAAATATATATTTTTTTTTTATTTATGTGAAATTATTTAAATCTTCTTTTACATTCATATAATTTTTTTAATGTTTTATTCCAACAGAGCCTTTTATGATGCTGGTCAAGGAGAAAAGTTTCCAAAGTGAAAAGGACTTTAGGGAGACCTCAAACGTCCGTAGCGCGTGAGAAACGAATTGGCAAAGATAGTAGTCAAAACCTTTGTTGCAAATATTGTAATTTAAATTTTAAAAGTAAAGAAGAGTTGAAAATTCATCTGAATTTTCATAAAAGAAAAAGTTAAATGTGCCCATTTGAATTATGAATGCAATTAGTAAACTGCATTAAGTTCTCACTACTACCAAGCAATATTAAATTATTTGAAATTAAAAGTGCGGCTATGAGTGCAATCAGAAGGGAAACTTAAAAGTACATATGCTTAAGCATCAAAATATAAAATTATTTAAATGTTCAGAGTGCGGCTATAAGTGTAATCACAAAGGAAGCTTAAAAAGACACATGCTTACGCATCAAGATACAAAGTTATTTAAATGTTCTGACTGTGGCTATGAGTGTAATCAGAAACTACACTTAAAAACACACATGTTTACGCATCAAAATATAAAATTATTTAAATGTTCTGAGTGTAGCTATGAATGTAAGGAAGGAAGCTTTAAGAAGACGAATGCTTACGCATCAAAAATTAAAATTATTTTAGATGTAATACCTTTAGGGATCCATGTCATCTGAAACTACAGTTAAAAACACACATGCTTAGGCATCAAAATATAAAATTATTGAAATGTTCTGACTGTGGCTATGAGTGTAATGAGAAAAAATGCTTAAAAAGACACATGCTCACACACCAAAATATAAAATTATTTAAATGTTCTGAGTGTGACTATGAGTGTAATCTAAAAGGTAACTTAATAAAACACATGCTTACACATCAAAATATAAAATTATTTTTAAATTTCTAATGCATGCACGATGTGTAATCACAAAGTAAGTTTGAGATTACACATGCTTAAACATGAAAATATAAAATTATTTAAATGTTCTGAGTGTGACTATGAGTGTAATCTAAAAGGTAGCTTAATAAATCACATGCTTATACATCAAAATATAAAATTATTTAAATGTTCTGTTGTGGCTATGATGTCAATTACAAATATGTTGAGATATACACATGCTTAAACATAAAAATATAAAATTATTTAAATGTTCACAGTGTGGCTATGAGTGTAATCAGAAAGGAATCTTAAAAAGACACATTCTTGCACATCAAAATATAAAATTATTTAAATGTTCAGAGTGTGACTATGAGTGTAATTATAAAGGAAGATTAAAGGAACACCTGCTTACTCATGAGGAGGCTCACTGGGCTGATGGGCAGGAAATACACTGCCCTTCAGTTTCCCACAGCGAAGAAACAACAAACTGAAATATGGAAAAAACTAAAATGAGACATACTTGCCAGGGAATCGGAAGACCTGGTGCCGGCCCTTACTCATTGCTGGAGAGAGGTGAGGAGGGACGGGGCTTCTAGGAGCGCAGCAAGCGATCTCTTCTATTAACGGGATCCGAGAAGGATTCAAAAAGAGATAAAACATCTTTCACTAAGTGGGTTGTCAGTTGCTTGTAATACCGACCCCAGTCTACAAGAACCATCAAAAAGTAAAAGATGTTACACCTCGAATCTTCGAGGAAAAAAGATTTAATGGTATGAGGAAGAAAACCTTGAAATTTTGTGAAATACACTACACAAGAAATAATTAAGATTTCAAAGAAAGATACTCTAGAAATGAACAAAAAGAAATACTATTAAAAAGATGCTCGAGTAGAAAAAGAAAAATAGAAAACGACATCAATACCAGAGCCTTGTCAGTTAGCTACTAATATTGAATCGGCAAAACTCCAAAACTAAAGAACAGATTAAAGCAGATAAGAAAAGAAGGGAATAAATATCTTGAGGAACTTAATATATTGAAGACCAATGAATTTGGACATACGAAAGAAATGAATTTTAATGGAAAGCTTATTCTTATGGAGAATTTTACTTAAGAAAAACAAACGTGAGTGAAATATGGAATGGTAGTAAAAGAAGAAATATTCTCCCAAAATGATTCATGGAATATCCGGTTCGGAGAAGTTGATATCAAGTTAATTAGAAAAACAAATGGTTAGTCAAAAACAAGCAATTCTAATTATGTAAAAGACAGAAAGAGCCAGAAACAAGAAAAACGAAAGTTATACTACCATCTTATAGAAAATGAAATAATAAAGAAAGCATTAAACATAGTTGAAAATGTGTATAAGAAAACAACTAAAATGTAGAAAAATAAGAAAAAAGAAATAAGAACACCAGAAAATGCAAGATGATTCAGTAAAAGGAAAGAAAAAGGGAAATGAAAAAATGCCGCCATGCCAGAAAATGAAAAAGAAAAAAAACATATATATCCAGAAATAAATGTAAATAGAAGAAAAGGTAGAACAGGAAGAAGAGAAACCAGAAGAATTTGAAGTGATAGTATACGATAAAAGATATGAATCTGGGAAATGGACTAAAATCTAGATCAACATAGGAAAGTAGTGAAAGATGAAATAAATTATCAGATGATGAAGTGGAAACCAAATCCAGATGAGAACAAATATTGATGAAAGAGAAAATGAGAAGAATGGCGAAATTCAAGGTCAAATCAAGAAAACCAAATAACAATTGAATATTGAAATAATTAGAATTTGCTAGTCAAAATTCACATTATAGAGAGGAAGATATACATTTAGGAATAGATAAGTGATGTAAGAATAAACAAGATTAGTAATTACTGGTTACTAAATAAATATACAGGAATTGCTAACAAAATGCTAGCCCAGATTATACCACCAAATTCATGATATTACAGGAAATAAAAATCGTCTATATTATGCACAGCTGAGCAAATATGTGTACACAATAGGTAGATAAAACCGGGGGAAACTTAAGAACAAAGAAGAAATAAACAAGAGAAATAATTGCAACTTGGAAAATAAGACTGGTTAAAAAAAATAAGAAAATTTAAAAGAGAATTATCAATATTGAAACATAAAGAAATTCCTCCATCACAAGAAGAAAATTTACAGAGAAGGTGGAAATACCCACAAAATGAACTATACGGGGACATATTTGTTTAGAATGAACACGGAACGAATGATTCATGATGTTAATGAAGAGACACTACATATACAAAGTGAAATAATAGGGTTGGGCCAATACCTGGAAAGCGCAGAAAGATTCCTTTACTGGGTATATCAACATGAAAGAGGCAAGCCAACAACAACTTCACTAATTAAAAAGAAAACGGACTACATGAATGTGAACAACATTAAAGTGGAACAAGGCCAAAGGTGGAAAAAAAACGCAAAAGGAAAGACAAAAATATTAAAACAAATTTGAAGCAGAAAGAAAGAAGAAACATATAAACCAGTGAGACAACAAGCAATGGCAAAAGGATAGAAGTATTATAGACAAAGTATATTGATAGGAAAATCTGATATTCAAAGAGACATTGCAAGTTAGAAGAAGAAAGAGTTATATGGCCGCTCAAGACCGAACAATCAGAACAAGATGGCATCGAAAGCTATAAAGAGAGAACATCAGTGACAAATGTAGAGTGTGCGAGGACACGGAATCTGTCCCTCACATTCTAGCAGTATGTCAGACTCTGCTAAATAGACATCTATTACACTGAACGGATAACACATCTGCAGTGTGATCCATTTTAAATTGTGCCAAAAAGTATAACTATCAGACAGAAGCGCCGCAATTACTGGAACACAATCCACGGAAATGAAGAAAAACGAAGAGTGCTGTTACTTCTATTATTCGTCATCCCAACGGATGTAGCAGCCCATAATAAGACCGACTCGAGCAAGCATAAGAGGATCAGAAGTGTTATTATAATAGAAGTGGGAGCCCAAATGATAATAACGTGGTGGAATATGGAAGGGAAAAAGAAATAAAATATCAAAGACTCAAACACGAAATCAAAAAGTGGAACACCCAATGACATCATGATGATTCCAAGTAGTTGAACGCTGTTAATAAAGAAGTCTTGTAATCAACATTCAGCAAAAGCGCCGCTCTTTTATATTTCTCCCACCACACACACTGGACTAGAGCTTAAAGTTAGCCAGATATGTGGAGAGAAGCATAAGCATTGTCGAATTCTTACGACTTGTGTTAGGATTTGGGTAAAAGAAATTTTTTGGAGTGTAATTATGGTCAAGGTTTGACCACGGACACCTAAGATCTAAAGACCTATAGATCTAATAACCCCTTGAAAGGGAGAAAAAAGGTGAAAATGGTTAAAATAAAAAATATAGTTCCGGGTGATAAACCCTGTCACCGATCCCATCTCATTGTAAGAGAGGTGAGGAGGGACGGAGTTCCTTGGAATACAGCAAGAAATGTACAACAGAATATCAAGAAAGGCAAAGCAAACCTTTCATTAAGTAGGCTGTTAGTGGTGTGCTATGCTGACCACAGTCTACTGGATCATCGTGCTCATCCCCCGCAAAATAAAACTTTGGCTCGTCAACACTAAACCACTGAGTCACTTACGCTGTCGAACATGTTTATTTGGTGCCAGGAAGTACCTGTAAACCCTATTATTTTGGTTTGGATCTGGATAAAGGACGATACTTCTAAAAGGAGTGAGAAAAATATTTAGATGCTCAGAGTATCTGTGAGCGTAAGTAGTGATGTGACAGTATCCGGTCGGATGTCCTGCCATTTTAGGAAGCTCCGGCCGTATCTTTCTAAATGGAATTAAACATTTTTCCTTTAAAAATCTGAATATTTAGTTTCATATGAATAATCCATTCATTATCTTTAAAAATATTTAGCTTTAATTTGATAAATAACTAAGAAATAGTCGTATATACATAAGTAGCAGATGTTTTTTACTGCAAGATCTTTTAACAGCTGATGTAGATTTTTAATATTTAAAAATTTTTCGATTTCGATATTTACGCACATTTTTTTTAATGAACTTGCAGTAATATTTTTTTTATTATTTTTTTTAAAATAAATATGTTACTATGTATATGTTTTCAAAATATTATGATGCATTAAAAAGTGTTACTCAAAGGATAGATTCAGTGTTCTTCTTCTTTATCTGCCTTCTATTTTCCCAAGAATGGGAGTAAGGTGCGTAACGAGCATCGGAAAAGAAAAGAAGTAGGAGAACAGACATATGTCCGAAAAGGAAAAGCCAAGCCTTACGCCCCCTCAGTACCTATAATTATTGAGAACTCATCGCCAGTCAGAAAATCCACCCTAAAGGCTTCATAGGAACCGCGACGGACCCTTCACTATGGTAAATCGTCAAGTAAAGGGTTCATGTGGGGCACAACCATTACCCCCTCACATCCCCGCCATTTCACTCCTGTTAACACCTTTCTTCTCGCCTCTACCAAACTCAGATATCTCTCCTAAGACACTCGTTTACTGACTCAATCACTTTTTCTTCGGTCTCCCGCCGGTCGATTCCCAACGCGACTAGACATACATCCGCTTAACCAAACCGACTATCATTCATCTTTCCATATGCCCAAACCCTCTCACCACACTTTCTTTAGTCTCACATTTATCCCTTCTTTCACCACCCCTCTCTCTAATACGTTCATTCCTCTATTTTATCAATTCTTCTCACACTAGCACACCCCTAAAGATTGTCCATCTAACCACATTGAACTTGATCTATACTTCTTATCCAGACCATAGTCTCACTACTATACAATAACACATGTAACAACATACCCTCATGTAAGACCCTACACACTCAAGGACTTAGTCCCTTACATTCACCAACATTTAATTCACTGCGGTCTCCTCATTCACAACTTTCCTACTACACTCTCATCGTTCTTCCCTTTCTCATCCAACATATTTTCAAAATATTAAACTCAGACACTTGTTCCAGCTGCTCACCATCTAACATAACTTCACACTAGGACTGTCCTCACTCACAACCCTAACCTTACTCTTAAAACGTTTATCTTCAACCCCTCCTTTTACACACCCCCTTGCAAATCTCTCTACCAAGCCTCCAAAACTCTCTTCAGATTCCGCCACACAGAACCCAAATCATCCCGCATATAATAGGTAGGCACCCTCCACTCATCTCCATCTCCCCATTCTAACACCATTGCTGCCATCCCCACCTTGAATTTTTCCGTTAGCAATTTGTTAGTATTTCTGTTTCTCTTCGGGTGAGAGGCGATTGTTCGCTGCGCTTAAATGAATTAATCACCATTTTAGCAATATGAATGCTCATGCTTCAACTATCGTCGATAGCATCCTTTTGACTCGATTCATGAAGCCTACCACAACACCATATATCACTAACACCTGCCCATAACTCCCTATTAACTCTATCATACGCCTGTTGCAAATCCATAAAACCTAAATTACAATATTTTTCTTTCATCCCTCCATTTCTCAATCATTTTTCAATGAAAGATTTGATCCACACAATTCTCTACCACTTCCTAAACGACCTTGTTCCTTCACCAATCAGTCCTTCATCATCGACGCACTCTTTCGACTAAAATAACAAGCATATACCTTTCCCTACAACACTCATACTCCAATCTTGATCATTACACCAGTAATTTCATCTATACCTGCAGATTTACCATTCTTCAACTTTTTCACTTCATACCCATTCCTCCTCCTTACTAAATAACCTCATCCCCAATACCTATTCCTTCTTCCCATCAAAACCCACAACCATTCACTATCACCTCTTCATACTGTTAATATGTGCAGATTTTCGAAGTTTCTTTCCACACTCTCTCTCACACCCATTTCATTCAATAATATATCACATCTATTTCATTATTCTAAGCAGATTCTCCTTTTCTCATTCTAACCTTTTCGCGCTTCCTTCCAGAAGGCTTCCATCCCAGTGTTAAGTCATCCAGTTCATCCTCCTTTCCAAATGTTCATTTACCTCTTGTTTGCTCCTACGAAACTTTTAGTATTCTTTTTTTCCTCCTTAATATAATTCCAAGCATCTTTCTTTTGAGTCTTCTCATTTGCTTTTATTACCTTAACCGCTTGCATCACCTCTCATTCCACCATTCGCTGTAACATTCTTATTCCTACTTTAGCACATCACATACTTCCTTGCACACTAACAATTGCTTCTTCATTTGCCCCCAGATTTTCTCAGATCAACTGTTCACATTCAACCGTTTTACTAGCGAGCGCTCTTACATACTTCCCCTTATCTTCACATAACTTCTCACTCTTATTTTACCTACTTCCTTCGTATCACCTCCTTTCCATCCAAGCCCCCTATAACTTAATCTTACATAGAAACAACATATATATCCGATAAATCCATTCCTAAACCCCTAAACATTTAACATCCAACACATTAAACTTCAACATCTTCGTCACCAACAAAACATTTCTACTTTTCACTCGGATTACCATCCTCTACTACACAACTCTAGTATACTTATGGATACTCTTGTGTAAAGAAAGTATTACTTACACAATACCTCTCTCTTCACAGAAATCTCCGACACCCCAAAGACACCTTATACCATCCCTTTTTGATCACCTAATCAACCATTCAGGTCCCCAAAACTATCAATCTGAAGCTGCCTACTCACCCCATCCAAGAAATCATTCAGATATCCCAAAAAAATCGACTCTCTTCAACGTTTCCCTCAGAGGACCATACGTCACAACCACACCCTACCTTGACCTTTTAAAACTTAAATTAACCATTAAAATTCTAGCTCACCCACTCAAAGTCTACCATAGCCCTGTACCACACGTCAATCTTCAAAATTGCAACGCCTTCTCTTCCTCCTCTCATTCCTTTCCACACCACCCACACACACATTTCACACCACACCACTCAATTCTTCGTTCCTTTCAACATTCAGTCAACAGCGAGCAATCAGATTTGCCGCTTCTCAAATACATCCATCACCTCCTCCTCTTCTCCTCCATCATGTACCCATACGATTCATACAATTTCGCCGAAAGATAGAAGGCCGTTTACGGCGATCACGACCCTCTCCGAGCCTGCATTAGCATTCCTGGCAAGAGAGATGTAGTAGCAAGCCAAACCCAAGCCATCACCTCCCTTAGTCGCTCCTACGACCAAAAATATTTAAATATTAAAAAAAAAATGTCAAAATTAAAAATTTGCCCAAATTATTTTTACAATTCATCCAATTTTTATCAATTTTTCTGAGTAGATATAATTGATCAAATTACGAAGCTTTGCCTCGCAAATGGCTATTAATTCTTATGGTCGGAATGTTACAACTCCCGACGTAATATAGTGGTAAGAACCAATATTAGTTTTTTTTTTTTTACTGCGTCTCTCCGGCTCCATCACTAGAATGGATTGTGAAGTGAACAAGTTACAAAACTGGTACTAATCATGATGGAAGTAAATGAAAATAATTGCCGGGGGATCGGAGACCCCTGTGCAGGACCCTCTCTACCACAGGAGAGATATGAGAGGGGACGCAGCCTTGTGCGTATCACACAATCTCTCCTACCAAAAGAGAGGACAAAATATCCAGACAATATTCCAACCCAGTAGTACT
>JABUQX010030248.1:37500-58105 GCA_015478945.1 Trachelipus rathkii
AATCTTGGTCCTCATTTCCCAGGTTCATATACTTTTCATCATATACTATCATTTCAAATTCTTTAGGTTTCTCTTGTTCCTGTTCTACCTTTTCTTCTATATTACAATTTATTTCTGATATCGTATGTATTTTTTCTTTTTCATTTTCTGGCATAGCGGCAGTTTTCATTATTTCCCTTTTCTTTCCTTTTACCTAATCATCTTGTATTTTCTTGGTGTTCTTATTTCTTTTTTCCTTATTTCTTCTACCATTTTAGTTGTTAATTCTAACACATTTTCTACTATGTTTAATGCTTTCCCTTTTATTATTTCAATTTCTCCATAAGATGGTAGTATAACTTTCGTTTTTCTTTGTTCCTGGCTCTTTCTATCTTTTACATAATTCAGAATTGCTTGTTTTTGACTAACCATTTGTTTTCTATTAACTTGATTATTAACTTCTCCGAACCGATATTCCATGAAATCATTTGAGGAGAATATTTCTTTCACTATCCATTTCCATATTTCACTCACGTTTGTTTTTCTTATTAGAAATTCTCCAATAAAATAGCTTGCCATTAAAAATTCATTCCTTTCGTATGTCCAAATCCATTGGTCTTCACATATATTAATTCCCTAAAGATATTCATTCACTTCTTTTTTAATCTGCTTTATCTGTTCTTCAGTTATTGGAGTTTTGCCGATTCTAATATTAGTAGCTAAGCTACTGAATCTGCTAATTGGTGTTGTTTCTATTTTTCTTTTATCTACTGTTGCATCTTTATATATTTCTTTTTTGCTTTCTTCGATTACCTTTTGAATTTATTTTGCTATTATATGTATATCACCACAAAATTTCAAGTTTTCTTCCCTCATACCATTAAATCTTTTTCCTCTCGAAGATTCGAGGGTAAGCTCTTTATTTTTTATGGTTCTTGTAGACTGGGGTCGGTATTACAAGCAACTGACAACCCACTTAGTGGAAGATGTTTTATCTGTTGTTGAATCCTTCTCGGATCCCGTTACTTGAAGAGATCGCTTGCTGAGCTCCGAGAAGCCAAGTCCCTCCTCACCTCTCTCCAGCAATGAGTAAGGGCCGGCACCAGGTCTTCCGATCCCATGGCAAGTATATCTTATTTTAGTTTTTTCCATATTTCAGTTTGTTGTTTCTTCGCTGTGGGACACTGAAGGGCAGTGTATTTCCTGCCCATCAGTGTCCCAGTGAGCCTCCTCATGAGTAAGCAGGTGTTCCTTTAATCTTCCTTTATAATTACACTCAGCACACTCTTGAAACATTTAAATAATTTTATATTTGATGTGTAAGAATGTGTTTTTTTAAGTTTTCTTTATGATTACACCTCATAGCCACACTGTGAACATTTAAATATTTTGTGCTTTCATGTTAAGCATGTGTAATTAAACTTACTTTGTGATTACACTCATAGCTACACTCAGAACATTTAAATAATTTTATACTTGATGTTAATAGGTATAATACCTTTTGATTACACTCATTAGAACACTCAGAAATTTAAATAATTTTAATATTTGATGTGTGATAAATGTGTACTTTTAATTTTTAATATATTATTACCTCGTGTAAGCACTATGTGAACATTTAAATATTTTATATTCTCATGTTTAAGCACATCGTGAATCTCAAAACTTAATGGATTACCACTTCTAGCCACAATCAACATTTTAAATATTTTATATTTGTATGTTAAGCAGCGCTTTTAAGCTTCTTTTCGCAGAATCAATGAAACAACAAGCTTTTTCCAATATATTTTATATTTTGATGCCTAAGCATGTGCGCTTTTAACTGTAGTTGATTACACTCAAAGCCACAGTCAGAACATTTAAAAATTTTTAGTTTTATCCTAAGCATGTGTATTATTAAGTTCCTTTTCCGATTACACTCATAAACACACTCAGAACATTTAAATAATTTTAATTTGATGCGTAAACATGGTGTGTTTTAAATGAAAGTTTCTGATTACACTTCATACCACAGTCAGAACATTAAATAATTTGTATCTTTGATGCTAAGCAGTGTCTCTTTAAGCTTCCTTTGTGATTACACTCACAGTCACATGTGTAACATTTAAAAATTTTAATTTTGATGCGTAACTATGTACTTTTAAGTTTTCCCTTCTATGATTGCACTCAAGCCGGCACTCTGAACATTTAAATAATTTTATATTGCTATGAGTTAGTAGATGAGAACTTAAATGCAGTTTACTATTGCATTCATAATTACAATGCAATAAACTTTCTTTTAGCAATTCAGATGAATTTTCAACTCTCTTACTTTTAAATTTAGAATTCAATATTTGCAACAAAGGTTTTGACTACTATCTTTGCCAATTCGTTTCTCACGCGCTACGGACGTTTGAGGTCTCCCTAAAGTCCTTTTCACTTTGGAAACTCTTTCTCCTTGACCAGCATCACTAAAAAGGCTCTGTTGGAAATAAAAACAATAAAAAAATTTATATGAATGTAAAAGAAAATTTAAATAATTTCACATAAAATAAAATAAAATATATATTTCTTTAAAGTTGAGTAAATTTCATCATTTCCCAACAGGCGAGTATCAAAATTTATGAGTTTAATAATAAAAATTGGTCAACATTTATTCACTTAATTAATATTCAGATTCACAACAAAATTTTATAGAATTCAAAAAAAGCACACAAACTACGAGGTAAGCCCCAAAAGTAAGTGTACTGATGTTCTAATTAAATGCCTACAAGACGTACCATATATTACATATTCTCCCCTTCGAAGTATGCCCCCCTCCCCTGCGAGGTTACACAGAGAGTCCATCGCTTCTTTCATTGTTCGTAGCCGTATTGGAAGTCATTATCAGTGAGGGCGTGGAGTTCGGCATCACAGCCCTCTGTATGTTTTTCACAGTCCCAAAACGATGCCCTTTCTATTTCTATTTTAAGTTTTGGAAGAGAAAGAAGTTACACGGGGATAAATCTGGGCTGAACGGAGGATGTGAAAGTGTGGGAATGTTCATCTTTGCCAGAAACACTCTGATTGGTAGAGCCATGTGGGCTGGTGCGTTGTCGTGGTGAAGCAACCAATCGTCTGCAATATCTGCTCGGACTCGTTGAACCCGTCTGTCAAGTCATTTAAAGATGTCCATGTAGATGACGGTATTAACTGTCATTCTTGGAGCTATAAATTACTTGTGGACAACATAACGACTGTCGAAAAACACGATAACCGACGTTTTCGAATTTGATCTGCTCATGCGTGCTTTCTTCAGGCGAGGGGAATTATTCGTGTGCCACTCCTGACATTGTCGTTTTGTCTCTGGAACGTATTCGAAAACCCATGTTTCATCTTCTCATGACTTTGTCAAGGAAATATGGTTTCAATCTGAGGCGTTCCACTACATCCTAACAGATTCGCAACCGGTTCTCTTTTTGCTCCACTGCCAATTGTTTGGGCACCAGCTTTGCACAAGTCTTCCGCATGTGCAGGTGGGCTGTTAGAATTCTGTGCGCCGAGGTTTTATCCATGCCCGTTTTCTCTGATATAATCCGAAAGCTTAAGCAGCGATCTTTTGCCATTCACATCGCGTTACCATAAAGATTTCCAAAAGGAAATTCATGGCTGAACGGCCCTCAAGAATTGGTGTCGCCTGTCCTATTCTTCAGACCCCTGTGTAAAAGCGGTGTGGCACCTAAACACAAGGGTGGCAGAGGACGTGCATCCTGGTCAATCGACAGCGGGGCACAACCGTAAGCAGGAGACGAAGCTTAAACGATCGAGTGGGAGCGGGGAGAGAAGTGGGAAGCGCCGATTAAATACGATTGAGGAGTTGGTTGCACCGTAAGAAGCTTACTGGCACTGACAATCAGCAACAGCGAGACCCGCAAGAGGGGGTCACGAAAAGCCACGGTCAGGAAGAAATTGCAGAGCGCGCGTGTGAAGTGGGCAGTCGGGACAACAATTCAGGATGCCCTGGGTTACCGAAGAAGGGGTACAAAACATGCACTATAGGGAGATGGCCGCTAGTACAAGCTTATATGTAAAACTGGAGTATGTGGGGAGCGTGTAGGCTGTGGCACCCATACCTAGTCGTAGGGTGGAAGATGCAAGAAATTAGAAAAAGAGAACAAACGGTCATGAGGGGGGAGTGCCAAACAAGAGAACGAGCGGTAAGAGGAATAGCGGACAGAAAGGGAAAATGTAGGGGTGAACGGCCGAGGTGGAGAGGAGGTGAGCCACGAGGGTGGAGGGCGGGAAGACATAAAGTTGTGAAAGTGGTAAAGTGTATTTATTGAGGGGGAGGAAACTGGGGATGAAGATTGACCAAAGGGAACGAGTATGGCAGGGTGATAGGCAATAGCTGAAAAACGACGTGATCGACGATGGAATGGAAGAAACGTGAAGCAGGATGAAATGGAAACGTGGAGGTAAATTAAATAAAGGCCAGATGTAGCGTCGACCAGAAACGCGGAAGAAAATATAGAAGTCAATGCAATAGGTGAATCTAAAAATAGGTGGGCACAAACTCAAGCACATGCAGTCAATGAATGGCTAAAAATGTGGACAAAAAAGGGCAGGATGTAACCAAAGGAAGACAGGAAAACAATGCCATGAAGTGGTAAAAATGGTCAAAGATAGTGAGGACCTAAAAAAAAATTCACATACACACAAATGAAAAAAAAAAAGTAAAACTGAAGATAGTAAAAAAATGTTTCATTACTATTCCTGCAGATCATGAAGAATAAACAAAAATATGAAAAAAAATCAAAAAACAAAAAAAAGAAAAAAAAAAACACATACAAACAAATGAGAGAGAAAAAACAAAAACTGAAAAAAAAAAAAAAACAGGAATCAGAAAAAAGACAGGACCACATAAACCTGGCTCCAATCACAACACCGATCAAAAACAAGGAAGCAAAAGAAAATGAAATAGAGAATAATGACACAAGGCACTCCTCACAAACTGATACCAGTCAAAGCACTAGAACCCTGCAAAAAACAACAAAAGCTACAACGGTAGCCTACCATAATATACGAACTACTGCAACTCAAAGGCACAAAGTTCAAAGGTCCAAAAGATCCCAACCCTCCCATCCAATGCAAAAATATGCCTAAGAGCAAAAATGTAAAATACAAATATCAAGAAGAAAAAATATCCATGGAGAAAAGGCGGTCAAACAAGGAAAAAAGAAAAAAGATACAATATAGCCAAGCCCAAAGAAATCAAGATGAATGCAAAGAAAGCCACAAAAATACATAAAAAATATAACCTGAACCGCAACAAAAAAAATAGTGACTACAAGCTAAAACTCGAAATAAGAAAAATACAAAACTGACACACTCGATAACCTTCAGGTACAAATGGTCAACACCACATAAAGAAAAACATCGAACAATCAACACAAGCCTAATAAAAAATAAAAAAACAAATGATAAACAAGATTGTAGAAAAATATAAAACATGATGAACAAACCGATAGAATCATCCTATAGTATAATGCAAAAATAAAAGAAAAAAAAATACAAAATACAATCCACATCTATCAAATTCGAAACCAAGCAATATCCCATCACGCACCAAAGAAGACACAAAAACAAAGCAACAAGGAAGATAACAAAAAGAAAGAATGAAACACTAAACAAAACACTAATCAAAATAAGAAAGAAAGTAAAGGCGAAAAAGTTTCAACCGGTTGTATCGAATCTAACCACAAAAAGATCATGAGCGAAAAAAGAAACGAAAAAAAAAAAACTAAAACAAAATACCAATATAAATCAAAACAATGCTCAATATACACCCTTAAAAAAACACATGGACAAAAAAATAAACCTAACACTGCAACAAATAAAATCCACAGAAATCTCACGGTGCCTAGCAACTGTTATAGACATCTCAGAACGAACTATAACTACAACACATCTCCTTTCTATCAACAATTTCTAAAATTTCCAAATCAAAAAGATCTACACAATCGCCCTGTAATGCAGGCAAAGAGAATGGATACAGACAGCTACATAGGAGATTCGAGGATGGACCCATTGTAGGCAACATGATAATTTCATAGGCAACACACCTAACATGACTCAGATAGCCACTCTACGAGTCCTTAAGAGCTTAATACGAAGTAAGTCTAATATCAAACTCGCATTCGTTCACATGCTCACCAACTTATGCTCAAATCTTTCTTATAGGTAGCATGAGGAACGTTCGTTGCTACCTACCTCACCTCGCGACCTCAAGTATGCTACCTTTTCTCCTTCCCTGATTTCACACTGGTTCCCTCTAGTCTATATTTCGAAACACTCCATTTATATCACATTTATTTTGGATGAGCTTCTAACACGGTAGAATCGTTGAAGGAGAGGGAAATAGTTGAGAGGTGTTGAGAAGGCCTGAAAGGTCAAGAGCAAATACAGTTAATGGTACTTCAATTTTGTTGTATTATGTTGGTTAAGAGTAGGGGTTAAAAAAAAAACTATGGTTTTTTTAAAGAATTTTTTTAAAAAAGTTGTTTTTGGGGGTTTTTTTTGTTTTTTTTTTTTTTTTTTGTAGTTTTAACAATATCTACATGTAATTTTCTATACTAAGTATAAACTGTTATAACATGTAATAATGAATAATTTTTATCTCATTATCACAGTTCCATGTTGTCTTTTCAAATGAAGTGTTCGTTTTGTTTTGTCTTTTGTTGTTTTTTGTTGTGTTGTGTTCTATTGTTTTTCTTTGTGTGTGTGTGGGTCTCTTCTCAAGTAAGGTTAGTAATCTTGGATAATTAAGTGGTGTTGTAGCGATATGTCGTGTAATGTTTAATGAATATCAAATTGATTTTTTTTGGATTTGTTTCTCAATTTTTTTTTGTTTATATTTTATAATTCCTGTAATGAGTGTGTCATTCATATTTTTTTGAATATGTTATATTATGGTGTTTGTAGTGTTTAAGTGTTGTTGTGTTCTTTTCTTCGTAGTGGAAGAATCTTGAGAAATGAATTCTTCTCATCAAAAATAAGCAAGTTTTTTTTTTTTTCTGTTTTGGTGTTTTTTTTTTTCTTTGGTGTTTTTTTTTTTGTTTTGTTTTTTTTTTTGTTTGTTTTTTGTGTTGTTTGTGTTTTTTTGTATGTTTTATTGGCTGGTTGTAATTGAGCTTGAAACTAATTCTTTATTTTGCATATATATTTAGTATATTTATTTGTGTTTTGATATATTTTCATTGTTATTATATATTTATTAGTGTTTATTATTTTTATTAATTTGTGATGTCTTTTGTGCTGCATCTGTTATATTTTATTATTATAGTTATTATTTATTATATAATCTGTATGTATTAGTATAATATTTATATAATTTGTTTATATAATTTTATATTTTTTGTATTATTTTTACTATAAAGCTTGTAATGTTCAAGAATTCTGGGGGTGGACTTCAAGAACACCAGCAAGTGGGCAGCAGAACATATAAATGAACATGGTGGAGAATTAATATTAATAATTAGAAAATAAAATTAATTGTATAGTGAAATAGAAGAGAAGACTGTAACTTATACGTTTAGGAAAAGAAATCATGAGAGCAGACGCAAAACAAAGCGGCCCGCTGGGCCCAAAAGGCTACTCCATTTCACTAATGAATGAAGCAAATTTCACTCGCACACAAAAGTAAAATGGGATTGAACATGATTGATTTACTTCTCATGCAAGGAGATGTCGCAGCCGGACATAGTATAATGCAAGTTATAAATATATATTAAAAATGAGAAAGATTTTCCGCGAAGCAATAAGCAACGAAAAATGGATAATAAAAATAAAATAGAATTACCATAAATAATTACACTTGTTTTTCAATTAAAAAAAAACCTTTCTAGTGTTGCCAGTTCTAAACTAATTTTAGAATACTGATAAGTAAAAATCAAGCGTTTGATCTTAAAATAGATATGATAAAGGTTTCTCAATCTTTTATTTAATATATATATATAATATAAGAATAACCCTATATGATTCGCTCCATTCATACGGTAATAAGTAATAAGAATTAATTTGATTCCCAAAAATCTCTTTTATCCTCAGTACTGACTTTCATTCCATATTTTCCATTTTTAATTCGCCTTAATCAATTAGAATAGATTAATAATTACGAATAAATTTTTCTATAACAAATTTGTATAAATCTAGAAATATAGAATATCCTTTCTAGCCATAAGATATATACAATAGTATTGATAAAATAACACCATATATATATCACAGTCACGTTTCTGTTTGCTATGAAATTGTTACTAGTAATAACAATTAGTTTTTATTGTTTTATTTTCTTTTAAATAGACACTGCACACAAATAAACCAGGATAGTTAATGCTGTCAATAATTTTCATAAATGGTTTTTGCTATTTGTTTTCTTGTTAGTTAAAGTAGAAAGAAGTTGGTGCAAAGTTCTTTTAGAGTTCACAGATCTACTAGATAAGTGTTCTTAAGCTTGAGAGAAAAATGGTCATGAATTCATTTAGATAATTGTTTTTCAATTGCAAAGTGGTATAAGTCATAAACCAGATCAAACAATCCGTACTGGATTAATTAAATCCGTAACTAGATAAAAAAATCCACAACCAGATAAAACAAGTCCGCAACTAGATGACCTAGAAATATTAAACACTATAGAAACTACTTCATATAAAACTAATAGAATGTTTTACCTTCATTTATCATTCAATAATTAATATTAGTAAATTTTCATTCTTTTCTTTAGAGTTCACTAGACCATCTACCTGAAGAAAAGGAATGATTAGTTGTGGTAAAGGGAAGTGGAAATTCATACATTGACCTATAAAATGTTAAAGTAGCTACACTATAGATATTTACTTAAATAAAATTTTAATCTCATTATATAAATATTTTAATTATTGAGTTTATAGGAGATGTAATTTTTCAACATATGTTCTTCAATAAAGGCCTTATATGATTCCGCTAGAATAATTCTCCACAGCATAAAAATTTTATCAAGAAAATGCGAAATTAAGCTTTATAATTAATGCAAAAAGACTAAAAAAAACATTGGAAATCCATTAGAAAAGCCAAGAATTTTACATAAGCAAACATGGAAAAATATTTCAGTATGTTTACGCACATTCTGACCTTAAACATTTTGATATTAAAAGGTAACTTTGTTGATTTCTTTAAAAAAATATAAATATTTGAGAGTTCTGTATACTGTAAATAAAGAAAGATAAAGGAGGTGAGAGATTTTTCTCTCATTATCCGCCACGTACAACGTGGAGCGGAAAAATTTGTAAGGCCAGGGGGAGGTTTTATACTTTTCCTGAAATTTTTTCAAAATTCAACCAACCACCGGTTAGTATTTAAGAAAAAAAAAGGAACATGACTGTGGTCGTACGCTTGTAAACTAATAGAGTAGATTAGTATAAATATTTTATATGCTTAGTCATTTGGGGTTCAGCAGTACAACCACTCACGGAAGCTGCAATCCTCTTTTCTCTTCTCTTCTCTCTTCATGTCTTTTGAATCTGCTTGTGCTTTTCTTTGGTGTTCCAATGGGAAGGATTATAGAGTTATTGCAAACAAGGAAAATTGGAAGATTAGAAAAGTTTTTTACAATACTGATTGGAATGGTATCACTGATTTTATAGATCCGGACGGGGTCTGTAATAGATTTATGAAGGAACAGGGATCATGTTTGAGTCCTTAGAATGTGGAAGATCAACCATTGGGATTCTCAGTGACGAAAAAGAAGGTGTCATCAAAGAAGAATTAGCCGGAATTACTTAAATAAATTGGGTTGGAAGTACTATTTGTAGAATTTTGAATGTTGGAGAAATCCATGTTTGATTTTTATACGAAGTCTGGAGGTCACGGTGGATCTGAGTGGGAAAAAGGTAGACGGAAGCGTCGGAAGAATGTAGAAAAAGAGATTTTGAACAATTTGAGGGTTGAACATCATCTGTAGAATTTGGAGAATCCGTAGAGAAATTTCTGTAAAGAGTCTGGAAGGATCACAGTTGGATCTTAGAAAATACACGGTTGTCATGAGTATTTAATTTTTTGTATTGGTGTTATTCGAGTGTTTTTCACTTTTTTAAAGAGAAGAATAAGTAGTAGTTTGTTTAAGCCTTGTAATAAAAGTTGGTAAGAAATATTAGAAGAATTCATTAATAGGTTCGTATGGGACGAAACAGACGGCGGTTGAAGAAGAATTAGGAGAATGAAGACAGAGAGATTGACACATTTGTGTGAAATTATTTATAGAACGTTCAGGGAATCTGTTTTGATTTTCCCCAAAGTTTGGAAGTTCTTGCTCGGAACATATTAATTTTTAGTCGATGCAGTGAGTCTTTTAAGCTAACTTAAAAGTAATACTGCTTTTAAAGTTTCTACGGTCTGTGTTAGTAGCAATTAGAGTTGTACAGTATTTTTAGAGGATGGAAGTGGAATACAGTTGTCAGTTGTGTATATAAGATTTGAGAGGAGGTGTCAGATTTTAATAACAGCTAAGCTTATGCACAGTGTGTGTGTAGTGACAATGTTTATGTGTGGAGTCATTCATCACTACCTTTAAATTTCTTTGTGTGGCTGTCATGGGTGTTTCTTTTCGTGCGTCATTTGAGAATTTAATGGAGTAGATTTCTGAAGATAAATAATATGATAAAGAATTTTTCAAGGTTGTCATTTTTGTTGGATTGTGCTGGTCTTTGTAGTTATCCATTGGGGACATTCTATTCCAAAATCCTTCACAAATGGGACATTTGTCATTGTCATAGAATTGAGCTTTATGTTTTCTTTGAGGACAATTATTAATTATGTGGCTATTCTTTCGCAGTGGAGACATTTATTTCTGTCTAACATTAGGATTGCTCTTGGTAGATGTCCCCGTTTTCAACAAAACCTACAATAGGAAGAAAATTTGCAGGTGGAATGTCAGTGCCAGATTTTTTCAACAGTAACGTGCAATTAAAGGTGGCTTCTCACCTCACCTCTAGACATGTTAACTGAGGAAGGTCTTTTGTGGTGTCATTATGCTCGGTTACTGGAACTTCATTTTTAGTACAAAATCATGTAGTAGGGTTAAGTTAAGGGGTAGATGAACGTATGGGTAGAATCTCCTGCTGAAGGGTGACTCGCATGCCGCGCGAAAAGCATGTTAAGTGTTGTGCAAGTTAGTGGCATATTTTTGCTGCTTTTTGGTTGAAGCATTGCATCAGTTAGTTAGTTTTGGTTATGTCAGTAAAAGCTGTGGGGTGGACCTTGTGCGATATTGCTATTCGTTGGTAATTGATGCATTCGACTGGGCGATTGAATGAGCTGCGGTGGTTCGAACACCAGGTGTGGCTCTTTGGCGAAAAATTGAGGGCTATTGAAGAAGTGATAAATATAAAATAAGGGGATTGAGATAAATGGAATTCATTTGATGACTTAGTCAAATATGATAAATGGCCGGGTTAGTATGCAATCTTATAAGGCACCTTCTATTGGGAGGTGATTGTCCTGGTGTAGACACTGGAGGTCAGCAGGAAGACCAGTGCGGCAACTAAGCCAGAGTGCGTTGACGACGATGAGGGTTGTCCGAGCATGCGAGGAGACCCATTGATCGAAACAAGTAGACCGGCGGTTAGATGTCATGAAAAAATAATTCAATTCACACGAATACTGGAATTAAAAAGTATAACGGTGCGACGAGCAAAAGTAGCTTCAGAAGGTAAACTACGCTCTGGCTAGCCAATGGGTTAATGTTCAAAGAATCTGGGTGACTCAAGTAACACAGCAATGCAGCAGAACATATAATGAATGAATGGTGAAATAATTAATTTATGAATTGAAAATAAAATAATTGTAAAAGTGGGAAATCAGTGAACGTACTTACTGTAGAAAAAGATCATGCAGAGAGAGCAGAAACAAAGCGGCCCCGCTGGGCCAATAAGGCCATACTTCCATTTAACTATGATGAAGGCAACTTTCACTCGCACACAATAAAATGGGATTGAGATGATTGATTTAATTCTCATTCTAGAGATTCGTAGCTGCGACAAGGTATAGTTGCAATTAAACAAAATATAAAAATGAGATTAGTCACCGCGAAAGCAATACAGATAATAGATAATAGATAAATGGATAATAAAATAAAATAGAATTACCATAAATATTACCTTGTTTTTCAATTCAAAAAAAACCTTTTAGTTGCATCTAAATAATCTTTTCAATAGATAAGTAAAAAATATTGCTTTAAAGGGTGAAAGATAATAAATGTTTTCAATCTTATTTAATATATATATATATATATATATATGATAGATAGTATATATATATAATGAAATAACCTATAATGATCGGCTTCCAGTTCACTTACGGGGTAATAAGGGTAATATAAGAATTCAGGAGTTTGATTCCCCCAAAAAATTCTCTTTTATCCTTGCAGTCATGAGGTGTCTACTGTCTAGACTTTATACCATTAATTCTTAACGATAATCGTATAGATATGGTAATAAGTACTTCTATTAACAAATTTTATAGATCTAGAAATATAGAATAGTCCTTTTCTGAAAGGCCCATAAGATATTATACATTCGTAATTGATTATAATATAACACCCAATAATTTAATTTATCACAGTCTCACGTTTCTGTGTGCTGCTTTTATGAATCTGTTACTCAGTAATAACAATTAGTTTTTAATTTGGTTTTATTTTCTTTAAATAAACACTGCACACAAATAAACCAGGATAGTTAATGTGTTCACTGAATTTTCATAAACTGGTTTGGGGCTATTTAGTTTTTTTTTTATTAAAGGTAAAGGCTTTGCAGTAGTTTCTTTTATTTTTCACATAATATAGTTAAGAAAGTTTTCATCGCTTTAAAAAAAATGGTCATAAAATTCATTTTTTAAGTAGATTTGTTTTTTCAATGGCAAAGTGGTAAGTCATAACCAGATCAAACAATCCGTACTGGATTAATTAAATCCGTTAACTAGCATAAAAAGAACCAACAGGCTTTATAACAGTCCGCACTAGATGAATACATATTAAACACGAAAGTTGAAATACTCTATCAATGATAAAACTATAATTTTTTGTAATTTCATTTATCATTCAATAATAATAACGTGATTTAATAAATTTTTTCCACGCTATCCTAGATTCTTCCTTAGAGGGGCATAAAAAGATTAGTTGTGTAAAATGGAATGAACAATATATTGACCCTCTAAAAATGTTTTATGGCTACACTATGATATTAACTTTAAATTTTAAACACTTATTAAATTTTTAAATTATAGAATTAATTTTTTAGCATGCCTTTAAGGCTTAGGTCCGGAATAAAAAAATAGGGCAAGAAACATGTGGAATTAATCATTGGAGGGAGCAACTTGATCATTAGGAAAGGAATAAACAAATACATTGAATTCATTAAGCTTAAAGAATCTTTACATTTATCATTTTTACATTTAGCAGAAGCAAATCCTTCAGCTTACTGGTTCTTCTAAGATGTTAACTATTGGGAATTAAACTTTTGTTGATCTTTTAAAAAAAGATATAATTAGTTGGAAGTCTGAGTTCGTAATAAAGAATGAGAAGAGGAAAGTAGAGGATTTTTCTCTGCAAACTTCTATAAACATGATTATATTTATTATAATATATATATTTTAATCTAAATATATATACTTATATATAATTTATATATTTGTATATATATATTATATATATATATATAGTATATAATATAGTATATATATATATATATATATATATATATATATTGTGAATTAAATCTAACCTTTTCTAACAGAGCAACAAGATTGCCACTTAACCTTATTACCGTGATCCCTCCACCTCAGAATAACAGATTCTTCTCTATTAATAATTCCTCCACCTCAGAGTAACAGAAGGTTTACTTTCTTGATTAGTTACCTCAAAAGTAACTACTGTATATGACAGTATTAAATCAAATATTCTTAAATCTAACTTAAAATTACTTCCAGATATTGTGTCAAAAGGTGGTTAGGTTACACTCTGTTTTTAATCCAATTGTTTCCTCCACAGCTGCAGTCCCAACGCGCTGGTCTGCCAATCCTTTGGAACCAATCTTATCAGCCATCACTTTCAACCCACCTGTTTCCACCAAATCCACATTACCCATAAACGTGCCTGAAATGCCAAATCTAAATTCCTTCCACCTTCCAATATTTTTCCCCAATATCCTCCAATAGAATAATAAAAGCATGAAAAAACACAGAAATTAAAGACAAGCAAACAGATAACATGCGCTTATCTCTAAGTAGAAACATTCCAATCGAAGCCATTCAGAAGCGAATAAAACCACAACAAGAAACAGCATTCTTCTTAAAACATCACAAACCTAAAAAATACAAAAAAACAATCAATCTTATATCTTTCTCTCCCCCCCCCCTCTTTTTCTCTTACCCAAAAACCTCTCATACCAACCCCACTGCCAAACATTTTACCAGTCATCTTTACCCGACACTTCATCATCATCCTCACTGTCCTCAGACGGAACCCCTACTCGACTTGCATTACTACCACTCGTCAAATGAGCTTGTTCATTCAACGACTCACCAAATTTATTTACAAAAACATTCTTAACATCCTTAACAACAACCTTACCAACAACATTCTTACCAACAACCTCAACCAGAGTTGCATCACTCTCCTCCTGACAATCCCTATGATACACATTCACCTTTCGTTCACAGATTTGGCCTTTCCAAGCATTCCTTCTACTTTCTTTAACCCCCGGTTGAATGTGCATTATCTCCCATCTCCTCTTACTTTCCATCACTCTCTTCAAGCATTCATTGTCCATGCTCCTACATACCATTTTATATTCCTCATCATACATATCCTCAACCTCTAACTTCTTACATATCCTATCATTCCTAAACACCTTACTCTCAACTATCCTCGTTTCATCAAACCCTTTTTCTTCATCCCAACCATCCATTTTTCCCATATGACATAAAATATCACACGTTTCTTCATACTCCTTTTCTTTCACTTCTCTACCTCCACTTTCACCTTCAATCTCATTCAGATATACCCGACTCTTAGTCCTATCTGGTCCTTTTGTTCTATTTTCCCTCTTCCTCTACCAAAACCTTTAATTCCCTCTCTCCTGTCTTCTTCAGTCGCTTCCTTTATTAACCTTCTTGCTCTACCAACACCAACCTTAACTTTTTTCTCTCCTGCAATCATTTCTACCCTCAGATCCTCTTTCATCACAATCTGCCCATAAATGATACATCGACCTGAATATATCACATTCTTAACATAACCATATCTATTCCTCCTGTTCATCTTTCTTCCATTGTCAATCCCCTCTCTACCATTAACATCACCTTGTCTTTTCCTCATCCACCAATTAGTCCTCCTTTCATCGTTTCTCTCTTCCAAACGATATACTCTGTTTTCCTCTTGCCCTTCATCATTTATCACTCTCCCGTGTCCTCTACCAACCCCAGACACCCCTCTCACCTCATTCAAAATCTGTCTACCTCTTCCACCAGCATTGTCACTCTCATTATTCCTCTTATTCTGAAAACTCTCAGGACAATTATAACCAAAATGAAACTTCGATCCACATATTACACATTCCATCACTCCACCAAAATTGTCCCTCTTATTCATCCTCCTCCCATCAACCCGTGTTTCTCTTTCTCTACCAAAATTGTCCCTCTTTTCATCCTCCTTCCATCAGCCCATGTTTCTCTTTCTTCCACTTGTTCTCTCCTTTGCTTCACCATCCTCCACTACTTCTCTCCTCACTCTTCTTACCCAGTCCCTCACACATTCACCACCGCATCCCTGAATGCTTTAAATTCCCACTCTCTTTACCCATTTTTTAGCAGGAAGTTCTATATATATATATTATATATCATAATTATATTTTGAGGTATATTATTAGATATGATATATGATATTATATATATATAGATGTATATATTATATATATTAGTAGTATATATATATATATATATATTGTTGTTATTTTTGACTGTTTAGGCTATGAAAAGAGCTGGGGAGATTGGAAGTTCTTGCTTCCCAGGGAATTGAATGTTATTAACAGCGCGAACACAAAGAATATACCATTTCTTAGTTAGAAGTCATAAATATGGTACTGTATTTTGAAAAATGCAAACTCAGTGAAGTTAAATTTATTTAATCAAAAACAAAGGCTGAGAAAAGCAATGGATTTTCCGTCTACCATCAAGTTTCTGACTTGTGGTATTATTTGAATTTTTTTTGCCATATATATATATATAGTATTATATAAGTGATATATATATATATATATAGTACTAATATATATATACTGTATATAGTATATTATAATATAATCATGATATAGTATATATATATATAGTTATATTATATACTATATATAGTATATATATTATATATTATAGAGTTAATATAACTCTCTCTCTCTCTGATATTATATTATATATATACCTAGTTGGCCGCTGATAAATACAGTATATCACTATACTGATATATATATATTATATATATATATATAGTAAGTAGTAGTTAGTATTATAATTGATGGAGTAGTATAGTATGTATAAGGGGATGATAGAGGAGTATTGAATGATGGGGTAGTATAGGGGTAGTGGTATAGGTATATATAGGATTATTATGTATGAGGGGGTATATAATAAGTATGATTGGTAGTTATCAGTGGGGATCATAGTATATATATATTAGATTGACGACTATAATAATATTATAATATATTGTAGTATAATATTGTAACATATTAATATTGTTTTTATTATTCTGCCTATCCTAATTGTCCCTCGACAGAAATGGAGTAGGTGCGTAACGAGCATCGGGAAAGAAAAGCAGCAGTAGGAGAACCTGACATAAGTCGAAAAGAAAGCCAGCCTTACTGCCCTCAATTTGAAATTATTAGTGGAGAACTCATCAATTTAGCCGATGAAGTCGCAAAGTTAAGAGAGGATATTCCCCATGGGAAGGGGGATGGGATCCTCACTTGGTAGACTTCGTCAAGGTAAGGGTTATCCCTTGGCCTGGGTGGGCCACAACCATAACCCTCACAATCCCCGCCATTCACTCCGGTCCACTGGTTTATATCTTTCTTCTTCCTCTCTGCTTCACATTTCTCTCCTTCTAAACATTCGTTTGAGCTGACTCAACTCACTTTTTTCTTCGGGTCGTCCCCAGCCGGTGCGAGTCCCAACAACTCGCCACTATACGAGCTCCGCTTAACCAACGAAGACTATCATTCATGCTTTCCATAATCGACCGAAAACCATCTCAACATGAGCTTCTCAGTTTAATGTTCTCCTTTTATCGCTCTCTTCCTTGCGCACACCGGACCGAGTGCGGACAACCTCTCTCTACTCATTCAGTTCGCTCTCATTTTATCAACTTTCTTCTCAACCGTAGCACACCCCCTAAGATTCGTTCCATCTGAAACAGCATTTGAACTTTAGGATCTATACTTCTTATTCCGACCATAGTCTCACTACTAATACTATAAATTAACACAGGAAACAACATAACCTCATGTAAGACCCCTAGCACACTCAAGAACTTAGTCCATTATACATTCGCAACGATTTAATTGGCAACCATGGCCACCTTCCTGGTGCCATTCACAATTTCCTACTACACTCTGGGAATCGTCCGTTCCCTTCTCGATCCAAATATACCTAAATATTTAAACTCAGACACTTGTTCCAGCTTGCTCACCAAATCGTAACATAAACTTCACACTGGGGAGGAGTGTCGCTCACTCACAACCTATAAGTTAACCTCTTATCCACGTTTATGTCAGGCCCTCCTTTTTACACACCCTGCCAAAATCTCTCTACAATCCTCTCAAACCTCTAGTTCTTCACTTCTGATTCGCCACCCAGAACCAAATCATTCCGGCTATAATAGGTAGGGGCAACGCCTCCACTTCATCTCCATTTCTCCACCATTCTACACACCATTTCCTTTGCCATCCCACTCGAATTGCTGTTCATAAAACCCATCCATATACAAATATGAATAACCAAGGAGACATATACACAACCCTGCGTCACTCCGCTATTAATCCTAACCAATCACCATTGACACCCATTTATTCTTACAGATGCACGCTGTCACTAATGCTCAGTACATACTGTTTGACTCATTCGCAGAAAGCCTACCACAAGCACCATATAATCACTTAATCACCCTGCCATAAAGCTTCCCCTATTAACTCTATCATACGCTGTTGCAAATCCATGAAAACCTAAATATGCCAATTTATTCTTCTTCTCCCTCATTTCCCCTCAAGACTTTGTTTCATGTAAGATTTGGTTCCACCATCTCTACCACTCCTAACGCCAACCTTGTTCTTCACACCAATCTGTCCTAGAAAACTATAATATAATAATATTATTTATATATATATATTATATGATATCACTATATATATATATATATATATATTATTATATATATATATAATATAGTATATATAGCTAATATATATATATATATATATATAGTATAGTTATATAAGTATATATATTTATATTATTTATATTCTATAAATTATATATTATATAGTGTATATATATATCGTATATATAGTATATATATTATATATATATATATCTTTATATATATATATATTATATACTTATATACCGGGTATGATATTAGTATATCATATATATATCTATATATATATAATTATATTATGAAAAATAATTATATGATATAGTATATGATATATATTATATATATAGTATAATATGTATATATATATATATATGTATAATATATATATATAGTTGGCACCCACACTATCTGGGTAGGATTTTATAATGTTTTTCCAGACTACCTGGGAGACTGTTTTTTTGAATTGGTTTTGCCATTTCAAGAACTGGCGAGCAGGGTGTCGCGTTTTGAAAATGAGGGCGAGAGTTGGCCATTTCCTTTTAAGATACAAGCTGTAGGGATGTACCGGAACCCAGAATGTTTTGGTTCCGGCCGGGGGAAACCTTGGGGGTAAGTTTCCTCAGAACCGGAACTTATTCGACTCCCGCTAAACCACCATACATATCTCTAGCTAAAATGTGTTCTGATTAACAAAGGAGTCTCTCTAGAAGGTATCTTGCATCTTTGCGCAATAATCCCGCATAATTGACTCTTAGGTTCTGGTAACCAAAATTTTGGGGGATAGGCGGGATTCAGTAAATCTTATTAAGTAAATATGGAGATATACTGAATTTTCAAAGTTCCTACGGGCCTTCAAGTTTAAAAATCAGAAAATGATAAAGCTCGAGCAAAAAAAGGGTAGATTTTTTCTCGAGTTTGTAACGCGCGAGATGGCGAAGTTTGCTATAAAAAAAAAAAAACGCTCTTCTCCTTCTCTCTCTCTCTCTCTCTCTCCTCTCTCTCTCTCTCTCTCTCTCTCTCTCCTCTCTCTCTCTGTCTCTCTCTCAGTCTCTCTCTCTCTCTCTCTTCTCCTCGTCTGTCTCTCTCTCGTCTCTCCTCTCTCGATCTCCGTCTTCTCTTCTTTCTCGTCTCTCTCGTCTCTCGTCTACTCGCTCTCTCTCTCCGTCTCTCTCTCTCCTCTTCTCTCTCTCTCTCTCTCTCATCGTCTCTCTCTCTCTCCCTCTCGTCCGTCCTCTCTCTCGTTTCTCTCTCTCTCATCTCATCGCTCTCTCTCTCTCTCTCTCCTCTCTCTCCCTCTCTCTCCTCTCTCTTCTCTCTCCTTCCCTCTCGTCTCGTCTCTCTCTCTCTCGTCTCTGCTGCCGCTGTCTCTCCGCGGTGGCGATCTCCGCTCTTATCGGGGTCCTCGTCTCTCTCTCTCCTTTCCGTCCTCTCGTCTCTCTCGTCTCTCTTCTCTCTTCTCTCTCTCTCTCTCTCTCTCTTCTCTCTCTCATTTGATTCTGATCCCGATTGAGGTCATTAAATCATGAAAATACGTGTGATCCGTCCGCATGCACTCTCTTCCCCTCTCTCATCGTCCTCCTCTTCCTCTCTCCTTCTCTCTCTCTCTCTCTCTCTCCTCTCTCTCGCTCTCTCTTCTCTTCTCTTCTCTCTTTCTCAGCCTCCCTCCTTCTCCTCTCCTCTCTCGATGCTCTCTCCTCTCTCTCACGTCCTCTCCTCCCTCTCTCCTTTCTCTCTCCGTCTCTCTCCTTCCTCCTCTCTCCCTCCTCTCTCTCCCCCTCTCTCTGCCGCGGGTTCTCTCGCTCTCTCTTTTCTCTCTCTCTCTCTCTCTCTCTCTCCTCCTCTCTCTCCTCTCTCTCCCTCTCTCTCTGTGTCTTTCGTGGTGTTCGCGTCCTACCTCCGCTCTCTCTCCTCGCCTCGTCATCGTGCGTCTTCGCTCTCTCTCTCGTCTCCGGTCTCTCCTCCATGCTCTCCTCTCTCACGCGCATCCTTCCTGTCTCTCTCTCTCTCCTCCGTCGATCTCGCCTCTCTCTCTCAGTGGCTCTCTCACCCGCCTTTCCTCTCACGTCCTACAACCTACTCAGGTAGTCACCTCTCCCTGCTCTCTCCTCTCTTCTCTCTTTCTCTTCGCCTCTCCCTCTCTCCTCTCCTCTCTCGTAATTAAGACATCTTTTTGTGTTGCCTTCTCCTCTCTCGTCTCTTCATAGCTCCTCA
>JABUQX010030249.1:5000-42322 GCA_015478945.1 Trachelipus rathkii
ATAAAATATCTTATAAATAAAACATATATATATATATATATATATATATATATATATATATATATATATATATATATATATATATATATATATATATATATATGTATATATATATATATATATATATATATATATATATATATATATATATATACTATATAACATATATATATATATATATATATATATATATATATATATATATATATATATATAAAAATATAGATATATATATATAATATATATATATATAACTATACTATATATATATAACAAAATAGTTAGAAAATGCAAGTCCTGCACTTCGTACTAGCAAAAAATTTGGTAGATTCCCACCACTGAGGATAGGTGTGTGGAAATAGTATTAAGGCTTAGAGAGTAGAGTTGAATGAGGAATGTGCTTCTCAAAAGCACACTCCCCCCCCCCAAAACATAGGGGTAAATGCCACCCGGTCTTCTTACCTTCCTCAAGCTCAAAGATGCTAGCATTTTATGCACCCTATCAAATATTATAACAGGTAAAGACATGGAACACCTGAGTGGAGAAAGAGTAGGAGGAGGAATGCCAGAGTTACCCAACATGAAATTAGTATAAAAGAGGAGGCAAAAATCTCTTGTCTTTTCAGTAGGAGTATTAGCTACAGATCTATCAGAGCGAATGCAAGCAAGATAGGCTGATTTAGAAGAATTGTCAGAGATATTTTTTGGCAGGAGACCAGAAATGTCCTATATAACCTAATTTTGAGAAAACTTCATGATGGGAATACTCCTGCATGATAAATGAATTATCCTACCCTCAGTATGAAGATAGAAATACCTGATACACACAAGTCAAGAAAATTACTTTCCTTATACTTGCTTATTTGAGTATATAAATACCTCATATCACGAGGATTATATTCCCCTAACTTTTACATTTAACCATCTTAGGATGATAATAGGAATACCCCCAGTATGGGGAGGTGATTAATTCCCCTCCCTCATGAGAAAGAGAATACCCTCCATTTACAAGGATTACATATCCCTCAACCATCATCTGTCAAAATTTTTTTTAACCCTTTTAGTCACGTTGATAAATTTGGTCATTAATGAGGTCGTACGAAGCAATTTTTCATTGGACAGAAATAGCATCGATGTAACTAATGATGGAAAGTCTCGGTTTAAATATTTCGTTTGATTAATGACTTCTGCAGGATAATTTTTACTACTACAGGATAATTTTTTTTTTTTATGGAAAAATAAAGACATTTCCCTCGCAAAGATTAATTCATTAAACTTAAAGAAAAATAATTTTTCTTTTTTAAAATTAATTGTTTATAAAGATTTTTTTTTTTTTAAATTTGACCTTTAATTTTTTTATGTTTTAGTCATTATTTTTTTTTTTTATAGAAATGGATGGAAAGCTGAATGAAAATAATAGGTAACTTTTAATATATAGATCTATAAAAATTAAAATGAAAGAAAGAAGGAAAGAAAAAAACTGCAGACTTGCAGAAATATTTTAATTTCGAAATTACAAGAATTAAATCTTTTTGAGAAATAAATATATATATATATATATATATATATATAATATATATATATATATTTTATATATATATATATATATATATATATATATATATATATATATATATATATATATATTATATATATATATATATATATATATATATATATATATATATATATATATATATAATAATATAATATATAATATATACATATAAAAAGAAAAGTAACCAACAATATGTAATATATATATATGTATATATATATATATAATATGTATATATATATGTATATATATATATATATATATATATATATTTTACACATATCACCATTTCTAACATATAATATATATATGTAATATATATATATATATAATATATAACAGCAACATATTTACTTAATATAGTATATATATATGCTGCTAACACTGTATATACTCTTGCCTACTAACATATAACCAATTTTATAGCCTTAGCAACTATAGCCAGCCAGCATATGCTGCTGCTGCTGCTTAACTTATATATATATATAGCAACATATATATATATATACTTTAACTGTAGTTGGGTTTACTGTTAATAAGATTATAACTTAGCAGCAGCATATAGCAACATATAACAATAACTATATATATATATATAACCATATATACTACTGCTACTCATAATAACAACCTTATATATATTTAAAAAGGTTACCTCATGGGCGCCAGCCCACATTCTGGGAGACTATACGGGTGATTTCTGCTGGGATCCGGACTGAGTCGAACCCACGTACTTATACAGTAGACTCTGTCGCTCTACCGATTGAATACGGTATATATATATATATATATATATATATATATATATATTTAATATATATATATATATAACAACAACTTAACTTATATATATATGCTCTATATATATATAACTCTTAACTCTTCTTGCTATATATATATATATATATATATATAGCAATAACCTTAACTTATATATAAAAACTATAATACATATATATATATATATATATATATATATATAACATATATATATATATATATATACTGCTATATAACATATATATATATATATTTTGTACCATCCATCCTGTTTGGGTATGCCTGTCAGGTGCTTCTCCTGAATCTTCTTCAAAGATTTCTATCTTCAAAATGTTCTTTCCTCCTCTACTTCCTCTACTGTCTTGCCTCTACGTGTACAGCCTCTGCCAACGAATCCATCCATCTCTTCCCTCAGGTCTTCCTGCTGGTCTCTTACCTTCTGGTCTCCAATCCAATCATCTCTCTCAATCTCTCCCTTCCCTCATTCTTTTCACATGTCAAACCATCTTAACTGGTTTCTCTCACATGTCCAGCCCAACTTCAACTCAGGTTTCTCTCCTCACCAGCTCGCTCCTCATTCTGTCTCTCAATGATACTCCTATAATGGGTCTAAGTACCCTCATTTCTGCAGCTTCTATTCTGCTTTTTGCATCATATTCATTGCCCAACATTCAGATCCATATAACAATATCGGTCTCAGAATTGTTTATATATTAACTGTAGTAACCTCTGTTGGTATCCCCTTTCTCCTTTAGCAACGGGTATAGCATTCCACATTCTGTGAAAATCTCCCAATTCTTCCTTTCAACTCATCATCTTGTCTTCCCTGATCGTCAAATACCACGCCCAAATACTTAAATATATTCACTTGCTTAAGCCTTATATCTTCTATGTTCACTACTATCTCTTCCTCTCTCTTACAATCCTTATTCTTTTTTCTCTCTGTTTATTCTCATGCCCATTGACTTCAGTACCTCATTCCACAAATTCACAGCTTCTTGCGGGTCTTGAGCTCCTGATGTTATCACTGCCGCATCATCCACATACACCAATGTGCGCTCCCTATTCTCCCTGATGCATATCTTTTTAAGACAACTATCCAGGTAAAGCGCAAAGAGCAATGGTGACAGTACACTTCCCTGTCTAACCTCTGTTTTCATCTTCAAACCACTTCTCTCCTCCTGTTCATCTAACTGTATTTATTGGATTTTCATACATATATATATGGTATATACTTTTAATGGCTGCTATTAGACTTTCTGGCATGGCATACATCGGATCTTCTAACACTCTCCACAGTCTCTCCCTATTTATTCTAGTGAATGCCTTTTCCAAGTCTATGAATGCAGCATACGCCTTCTCATTTCACTCTAAGATTTTCTCTGTTAACATCTTCATGTAAAATATTACTTCAGTGGTACTTTTACCTGGTCTGAAACCGTGCAGCCATTTCCAATCTTGTCCACGACCTCCATCCTCAATTTTTTTCCCAAGATCTTCTCATATATTTTACTCACCCCAACCAACAATACTACTCCTCTATAATTTCCGCATATTCTTTTGTCTCCCTTCTTATGTATCGGACATATTACTGCTCTCCTCCATTCTATTGGTATTTTTCCTTCTTTCCACACTTGGTTTAACAGTCTTGTCAACCATTTAGTTATTCCCTCTCCTGTTTTGAATAGTTCATTATTTATTTCATCGTATTCTGCACTTTTCCCATTTTTAATATCTTAACTGTTAACTTCTTTCACTTCCTCTATCTCTCTATCATTCTAATTTCCTCATGTTCTTGTCTTACTCTCAGGGTATTTCATCCATTTCCTCCTCCCCATTCCTCTACGTTCAATATTTAATCAAATACTCGCTCCATCTTTCCGTTACCTCCTCTTCCTCTAGAAGAGGTTCTCTCCCCTTAATCAAAACCGTATGCATTTCCTGTTCTTATATATATATATATATATATATATATATATATATACCGATATACTGACATATATATATATATATATACTGCCTCTATATATATAATATATACTATATATATATATATATATATATATTTATTTATATATAGTATATCGAGAGGTACTTATTATACTTTCTCTATATATGTATATAGATAATATACTATGATATATATATATACTATATATATATATATATATACCGATTACTGACATAAAATCAAAGCTCAAAGCAGGCAGATAGTCTTCCTGCCAACTTACTTTTATTTTGTAAGTAAAAACAATCATGCAACCACACATATGCACAAGTATCCACGCATATACACATGCAAACGCACAAGACATTCTTCTTGTAAAGGATTTCAAAGATGATCAAATGATCAGACCATTTAATCTCTTAGTTTAGAAGGGTATCTAAAAGCTCTTTGTGACGTGTTTCCAAGAACTAGCTTCATTAAAATTTTTGCATTAATACAACCAGTTCAGTAATGGTTCCTTATAATAATAATAATAATAATAATAATAATAATAATAATAATAATAATAATAATAATAATAATAATAATAATAATAATATATATATATATATATATATATATGCCAACTTATAACACATATATAACTATATATATATATATATATATATATATATATATATATATATATATATATATATAATATATATAATATATATATATATATATATATATATAAAGGAGGACGAAGCCAATCCGGTGACGAGATTTCCCCTCGCTGATAATATAGGGAGTGGAGAGTGTTAGGGTGCATACCATTGCTATTCATTGCTCAATGGCTCGCCCCCCCTTTGGTACTCATCTCCACATTCTTCTAACACAGTAGTAGGCTCTCTTAATGTCATACATATTAAACACTTTTACAGACAACACATTCCCTTTTTAAAAAATGGCATCCGCACAACTAGCCTAGGGGAAGCCAAGAGGGGCGGAGCTCAAGCGTAGATCACTACCCAGCTCTCCCTCATCACACTTGGGAGTTGACGGACTCCGGTGATGAGGTTGGTGTCTTTTACGGAATTGACGTCCGGTTCTAACGTACGGTCTTCTTTCTTTATTAATTTTTGCAACCTTCGCAGTCTTCTATTTAACTTTGCTGAACATCACCTCTCCTAATCTAAACCTCATCTCATATAAACCTCATCTAAACCTCATCTAAACCTCATCTCTCATTCTTTACCGAAGCTCAAGCGTTTTAAGCGTTCTGACAGCAAACCCTACTTGTTGACTCTTACTATCTCTATCCTAAAATTTCTGCCAAAGGAGGTTGAACTGTGTTAAAACTTTGTTGATGTCGATAGTTGAATCATGTGTGCTGTTCGCTCGCGGTGGTCGTGCTTGCTCTAAGTTGTAGCTAGATGAATTGAATTATCGCTGTGCTGTGTGTAAGCGATGACCGTTGCTGTGGCGTGCCGTTCGAGTGCGTCATCGCCGTCACCGCTAGTAGATCCTGATGTTGTGTGTTGATGAGGAATGCGATCAGTCGTGTGTTTTCGAGAATGTAAACATACTTCAAAACTTGTAGTTATTCTCATAATTGTGATAACTTGGAGAAGATTGAAAAGGAGAATTTTAGTGAAAGAGGCTCTATTAGTTTAAGGAACGATATACGTGTGCCGTCGCATTAGGCCTGCTAATTCATACGTTCAATCTATGATAATGAAGAAGTGCGAGTAGCGTTGAAAGAGAAAAACTGATCTAATGTTTTTCAAGTTTCTATTGTTGACTGCGAAATGTAGACTTTGTCTGAGATGGGGTGGCGACTCCACCCAACTCTTCCAGTGATCCAACTTCTTCGCGTCTCTAATTGTTAACAGAATGTTACACTTTTTGTTAGATATACATAGCAATAGACCCTGCGGTTGGGGTAGTGGGTTACATTGAATCACTTCATGTCGCTGCGAAAGCTGTCGATGTGCGTATCTACATATCGCTGAAATGGTGTTGCTCGCGCGATGCTTGTGGATGGGGTGGAGAGGAGTATTCTTGTGTGCGCGTCGGAAGAACACTACTAGTCGATGCTAGCTCTTCGAATCGAATACTCGCCGAGAAATCAGTACGATTTAGTGGGCGCACATAACTTTCTTTCAAGCTCTGCTTATTCCAGTTACACTAATGATAATAACGATATGTCGCAGCGAAATGTAGAAAAGTTTTAAAGGCGTTGAAGCTGTCGTAAATACCTTCGAGCCTTTAATGTCGTACGTTGGATACGTTAGCTATTCCTTATGCTGAGTTGGTTGCATATTCGCGACATGGCACACAACCTTGTACTGAGTCAGATCTATATATCCTATATAGATAGTGAGCAGTGGAACCTCCATACTGTTTTTGTTCCCAGCAGTGCAACTTTTTCTTCTACATCCGAAATCCAACAAAAAGCTTATCTCAATCAAGGATCTAACGTCTTTACTTCTAATCTATTCATCTAACCTAACTAACCTACATGACTATCATCTAACCTACGCTAATAAGATAGATACGATAACTAACTCAGACATCTCTAACTAACTAACCTCTAACTCCTATGTGTGCGTGAATATACAGTGCAGTTCTTACTCTCCATCAGCGGGATTGAAAGTCTCGTCTTCTCTCTCTGCTCTTCGATCTCTCTGCTCATCTCTATCTCTCTTTGAACAACATTCACTGTTACGATGGTAGTAGGCGTCTACCGCTGAGTTTAAAAAGTACGCGTGGTTCCTCTCACTTTGTGTGAATAATGGGGCAGTGAGCTCCACAACTATCTTCAATAATGAGACAGGTTGTTAGACTAGGTAAATAGTATGTCGTAGTCCGGGACCGCTCTCTCTTCTCATAATTTTCATCATCTCTACATAGAGTAATCTCGAAGAGAAGTGTCACTGAGTTGCTCTCCTTCATTGCTTGGCCAGTATAGAACACCAGCTTAATTCAAGAGATCTTAACATTAGATTCTGCGACAATAACTAGTACGCATCACATATGCAATGGTTAGGAATGAACTTTTTTCTTTTAAGATGCACACATCTGTCACGACATAACGATATAGTTTTAGGTTTCTGATTTCTCTACTGCAAGGTCTACTAAATCAGGTTTGTATGTATAGGTTTTGATGGGGTTTTTTGGTGTATGGTCTTACCTTCCACTTTAAGTTTATCACCCAGAGCTTCAAGTTTGTGTATTGTATGTGGTCCTCTTTTGTAGTAAAGTGTTATATGTTCTTCGCTTGTATGCGTGTATAAAGTTGGTGTATATTACTGATTATAGTATGGTTTCACAATACTTCGACATAGAATCTTTCTTAGGAAGATGGTGATGAATAAAGGCAAGTATTTATATTAGCCTGCATTAACTCTCATAATAACTTATATATCAGAAATATTGTATTATATATAAATGACCATTCTATCTTTCTTGCTGTCTGTATACTGTTGCATTATACCTATATTCTTATTATCTACTGATTATGAGAGTAGAAGAGAAGAGATAGAGAGAGAGAGATCGAGAGTAGAGAGAGAGAGAGAGAGAGAAGAAGAAGTATTCGTTAGGATCGTATTATATCCAGACGATCTCGATATCCTATTTATTTTTTGCCCTTACTTGATTCTTTCACACGTAGCAATCAAGAGCTTTTTTTTCATTCAAAATGAACGTTTTGGCTTACTTTATTTAAGAATGTTAATTTTTATCAGACATTTGCATATTTCGACATATCTTTGATCGGGTTTATTCTAGAATGTAATTGAATTGCCTCGTGTAGTGGAAACTTACTAGCTAATCCTATATTGCAAAATTAAAGTTAATATAATGATAAACATTATATTATTTGCGCATGAACGGTTTCCTGTTTTTGTTGTTCTGATACTCATCTATATATTGACAAAGAGTCTTATTAAAAAAAAAAGGACAATTATGTAATCCGTAGAACGCGCAATGATTTTTTCATTTATATATATATTGTTATTTTGTATTGGTGTTTATTTTTTGGTGTTATTTTATTATTAGAGTCGGACATCCCTATAACTCTAGAAAAATAGTGGGAGGTATAATTTACAGAATGGTCGTCTGCTAAAGGTTGAATTGTCGTCTGCTTAAGAATGAATGGTTGTTACTAAGAGGAACGATAAAACCCAAAAAAATACGTATTTTTTCTCTATTTCGTTCGCCGCTGATCCGGAGTGTAAAAGTGTTATGTAAATACCGACATAATTTTATTTATTATAGGAATTTAAATTAGAAGTTAATACAGATATTGTGTACGTTTGGATAATCATTTATATTTTGTACATATGTCCTGTATGTGATAGTTTGCTATATTTACCTTGAGTGTACGTATTATGATGACTCTTAGTATTTTTATTATTAAGACTGACATGGGTATAGAAAATGTACCACAGATAATCGCGAAAGATTAGAATCCTCTATCATTCTGATGCAGAGATTTATACAGGTTTATCTCTTTAAAGAGAAAATTGAATAATAGATGTATAGCTTATTTAATCTAAACGAAAGTGTTATTTGCCTAGGGACGTTAATTTTTGCAGGATGAGAAAGAAAAGAGACAATCTCTCTTTATGTTGACTACTCCGTTACTTTCGTAATGCGCTCCAGGGTAGTATCAAATAATGTCTTTTGTCGTAGTTCAATCTCTATCTCCGTTCCTGTATTTCTCTCTTTTTCTTATTTTCTTCATATATCTATCTGATTTCTGGTTCGTATTTCAGCATACATACATCACGCTGATTCATCACACTGAACTTACAGAAGGGCGTACACACCTCAACAATCTTTCGTATGATATGGGCTTATTGTAAATGCCATATAAGAAAATTAGTACAAACGAAGATTATCAAACTTCTAACACAGATAATCTATAAGTGTTGTCGTATTGTCGGAGAGTAGAGAGCAGGTAAAGAATGTTTAGACGAGAGACCGGATAGGACCATTGATAGATGAGGGATCAGAGTTATGGCCGGTAACTGAAGTGCAGTTTTTCTCTTGTTTTTGGGTAAGATTTTTTGCCATGAAACGAGAGGACGAGAAGAAAGAGAGAGAGAGTAGAGAGAGAGAGAGAGAGAGAGAGAAGAGACGCAGGAGATGGAGACTCCGTCTTGTTCCCCCACCAAACCACAAAGTGAAGATTGTGTCCTAACCCTTATCGATGGTGGAATTTTGAAGATGATCTCAATGAAGTGGCAGCAAGTAGGTTTCTTTTTATGAACTTAGTATTCTTATAAATTTCTTTTTTTGGAGAAGTTCTTATTATTTTTAGGGGAAATGAAGCGTTGAAGCTGCACGAAACGCACGATACGTTAAAAGAGTAGATTTTTTGATCCTGCATCAGCACTCAAATTTGTTGTTTAGTATATAGACATATACATAAATATATGAAAAAGTTAATAAAAACAAACAAAATTCACCTGACATAAAACTCATTAAGGATAAGGGCTACCAATTTTTTTACAATACAGAATATCTTAATCATAATAATAATTAATTAAATAATAATAATATAATATAATATATAATTAAATAATATATAATATAAATATTAATAAAAATAATATAATAATATAATATATAATATATATAATAATAATAATAATCAATATATAATAATATATGCTCATATATTCAAGACTCTGAAATTTAATCAATTTAGACAATACAATATTATTTAATTTTAAAAAATCATAAGCTTAATAATAATAATAATAATAATAATATAAAATTAATAATTAATAATAAATCAATAAATAATAAATAATAATAATTATATAAAATAATGAAGACAGCATACATTAAAGATTGGGATTAATACTAAGTAATTAGTATTATTAATATAAAAGATAAATATAAGTGATTTCCACAATTCCAATACAACAGTAATTACTTATAATAGATAATATATAAAAATAATATATAATAAATTATAATAATGATAATAATAATAATTATAATAATAATTAAATAAATTTAGATTCTAAATTAACATTTTGCAATAAAACAATAAGCATATTAGTACATATTATATTATATATATGTAATTAATATTATATATTATGATTATATTAATAATAATTAAATAATTAAATCACTACTAATAAATAATATATAATAATTAAGTATATTAAATGAATTAATATAATATAATATATAAATAATAATAATTAATAATTATATAATAATTATAATAATAAATAATTATCAAAATATTTTTAATAAATATAAATTATAATTATTATAAATTAGATAATATTATAAAAGACAATTTAAGTGCAGAGTAGATTGTATGATGAGTATCTAAAGTGTACAGTAGTTGAATGTGTGCTAAGAGTGGGTGATGAATTGATATTTAGTATGATTAGTATATAATAATAATATAATAATTATTATTTATATTATATAATTAATTTGATATAATATAATAGTATATGAATAAATTCTGCATATTAATATTACATTTTGATAAAAGTCTTCTCATAGAGAGATAAGATCGAGAGCGTATGCAGGATGAACAATTAGTTTTATCCTCCGTGAGTGAAGGCTTTTTCGAAGAGCGACAAATTGAATTCTAACTCATTTTATAATTAAAATAAAGATACAGAAAATGCTCCGGGAATAATGTGAAAGTGATAGAAATGCAATTGAAATATTATGATCGAGCTCATACAAATAATAGTGACAAAAACAACAGCTAACTTGTTGCAAAACCATTGTATTAGAAATTTAGCTGAATGATCATTAATTACAAACACGACACACAAATTAATAATTATTAATAGCACCAAATAAGAATATGGATTAAATTCTATCGAGTAAATAAATAATTATAAGTATATATATTATATATATAATATAATATCCATTATAAAAATACTAATAATAATTATAAAATAATTAAATATTGACATATTATAATAAATAAATTAAATTAAATACATATAATACTATATAAATATTATATAATTAAGATATTAAATAAATATAATAATTATATAATAATTTATATAATATATATATTAAATAAATTAAATAATACATATAAATAATTAAGTAAATCAACTGAATAATTAATATATATAATAATAAAATATAATTATAATTATAAATAATCTATAATTATTTTACTAATTTAATCAATTGAATTAAATAATAATATTAAATATTAAATATATAATCATAATTAATATAGTAATAATAATAATATAATTTATATAATAAAATAATAATAATATTAATTAATTAAAATATAATTTTAATATAATATAATATAGTAATAATAGTATTAATTATATACTTTGTTAATTTTGGCATTGATTTATTTTTGAGTTTACTTGTAAAAATATGGTAATATAGTAATAGTATAGTAAGTTTTTTTTATATAGCTTTTTTATTATGAGTATTTAATAATATTGTATAAAATGATAAGCTTTAGTATTATTATTTACATTATATTTTATTTTCGAGTAAATCTGTTATAGTGACTTTATGACAACATTTATATAGTACTAATGTTTGTCTAGCTTTATCTAAACTAGAGAAAGGGACTGCATATATGTGAGCTTTTTATTAGATTTATGTCTCTTCGAATCCAATTATTATGAAAGTTTTATATTTCGGAAATTACCTGCCTTATTTTGAAGTATTCTGGTTTCTGTTAGTTAATAGAGATTGATTTAATAGTCTCTTCAATTTCAAAATTTCGAGGTTTTTTAATTAAAGGTGGTGTATGGTCACCAAAGTTTGCAGTAGCGCTTAGCAGTCGGATGAAACGTTTTTTGCATAATGATATCCGATTGTATACTAGACTAGTTTGCTATGCTGTAGACAATATAGTAAACGTGAGTGTATTTCCTTAATATATAATTTTTTTTTCAGTATATTATAGAGAAAATGAATTTTATAATTTTTCTAGTTTTTTACATGTATTCGCTAGTTTATTCACAAGTTGTTTTTGCAGCTTCTTTCTTTTCTTTCTTTCTTTCTTCACCCTTCTCTTTGCCCCAAGTTGGGGGTAAGGTGCTGTACAAGCATCGGAAAAGAAAGCAGTAGGAGAACATGACAAACGTCGAAAAGAAAGCCCAACCTTTCCGCCCCCTCTGTACCATTAATTAGTTTGAGAGCTCGTCACAGACAGAAAGTCACCCTATGACATCATGGGACCGAGGACCGCTCACTATTGGTAATCGTCAATGTAAGGGTCATCCTTTACCCTGGCCCAGGTTGGGCCACAACCATGCCCCTACAAAACCCGCCATTCTCTCCTATCGAGCGCACCTTTATCTCGCCTCTGCCAAACTCACATTTCTCTCCTTTTCAGACATTCGTTCAACCGACTCAATCCACTTTTCTCTTCGGTCTCCCGAGCCGGTCGTTCCCAACACACTCTCCACTATACATCCGCTAACCAACCGGCTATCATTCATCCTTTCCACATGACCAAACCATCTCAACATACTTTCATTTATTCTCTTCATTTACCCCTTTCTTCACACCACCACATCTTCTTTTAAGTTCATTCCTCATTTTATTAATTCTTTTCACACCTAGCATGCCCCTAAGATTGTCCATCTGATCACATTGAACTTTTATGTTCTTTAAATGTTAATTATTAATCTATTAATCTATTTTAGCATTTGTGGCTCTTTTCAAGTCAACTCCTTTACTTTAATACTGAAATTATCAGCTACAGTTTTATTGCTAATGAAAATGTATGATGTTTTTTGTAAATTTGGTGGAAGTTTGTTAGAATCTATCCATGTTGTGATCTCATATATATATTATATATATATATAATAGATGGATACAATATAACTTATATTATATATATATATTTTATCATTAATATATATATATATATATATATACAATATACTATATTAATATAATAGTGGTAATAGTATTATTTAATCAAATATATATATATGGCTATACTATGTACTTAATGATGATATAACTGAACAGATACTAGAATCATAATCTATCATATATATAAATCAGTAAATTATTACCTTAGCCACTTAACGGTAGCCTATATTGTATACCACTGAGTAGAACCCTGATTAATGGTACTGATAATATATAAATCTCGTACTATACATCAAGTCAGGACTTATAAGGTCATTATCATGATATAGATAATAAACATTACTATGAGCGATTTTAATGTTAATTTTATTTGCCAGCTTTGGTCAGATGGATTTCTTTCAGTTTAGTAATGTTATCTCTGGTGCAGCCAAACTTCGTTGACATATGTGAGTCGGCATTAGGTATACTAATATTATTTAGAAATATTTATTTGGTTATTATATAATTAATATAATATATAGTTATAAAATATATACTATACTATATATACTCATATAGGTGATTATATTATCATAATATACTGAGCTCATATAATATAACTAGTAGATTTGATTATCGCATAATGGTAGGTGTTTCAAAATAGCATGCTTAGCTAGGTGACAGAAAGGCTCATACCAATGGACCCTATAAAGGGGACCCGGGTGTACATCCCTGGCTTCTCGTAGTCGGTGTGACACGTACACCGGCCTCGGAACCATTACCCTACGAAGAAGTTTTCTCCTATTTATTCTCTGTTGAATAGCGCTATGGCCCGGCGGTGAGGGTTTAGCAATAATTTCTTTCTTAGGTATCATTGGAGTATTTATATAATTATATCACAATTTGAGTGAATAAATCGAGAATTCTCTTATTATATAGGTGTAGTATGACGTATATATATATCCATAACGTGATCATACTAAACTATTCTTATAATTCCATAATTAGTAATAATACTTATCCTAAAATTATATCATACAAATAAGGTTCGAATGATAGCCTATGGTAGTTAGCAACTGATGGATGAGTATGTGGGTCGTAGCAACGTTTCAGCAGGATCATAATGCCCAACCTTAACCTATTATAGTTGCCGGTTGATTTGGCTGTTTGATGTTGGCGCAGATCTGAAGTAGACGTTTAGTTGTCGAGCATTTTGATGAGAGGATTGTTTGTGTTTCAGGGTATGTCGCTAATAAGGAGGTGGTTTTGGAAAAAGTAAACGTGAGCTCTCAGAGAAGATAGAACGGTTATAGGATTGAATAAGAAGGAAAAACAGATAGCACTGCGAGAGGTCCGATGGCTGAAACGATAATTAGGAATTTAAGTACATTGATCTAACTTCGAGAGCAGCTGGAGACAACCTAGATCTCCTGTGTGCTTGAGTTTACGAGACTCTATGATTTAGGATATATGTTGGATAGAAAAAAACACCTGCAGTAAGGTGCCAGAATGACACGACCCATTTCGCACTTTGATGTGAAGCCCGAGTCTTGTTGAATGATAGGAGGACTTAAGTTGTGGTTGAAATTTCTGGGACAAAGAAAGGATGGGTTCGACTGATTGCAATTAAAATCTCGTTGAGTGCCAATATCAAAAGAGGTGACTGCAGTCCATGACGTACTTGTAAACTCAGATAGACTAGCCCGTATAAAGAGAAAGAGGTGTGTTTGAACAGTATAGCCCAATGGTATATGTGCTACTAGGGAAAAGTACGTGATTAGTATCGTTACGGTAGCTATCGTGCCATTCTTTTTGCTATAACGAACTATCAGTAATCGGATGGGTTATTGGCCATTAATAAGGTCGATTCCTTGCGCCCCGATACTTCGTACTTATGTGGTGAGTAATTATAGAAACTTTAGATTTCAATATATTCGAAATAATCTAGAGGTTCCAGATTATCACCTAAAAAAAAGGTGTACTAATAGAGGAATAATCGTTAGACTGCTGGGTGATGGTCTGACCCTTTGACACAAGAATATGGACATCATACCGAGTCGGTGAACCAAACCTTCTAGGCGACCCAAACCTCGGCATCAAATAGCAGTAATTCCGATGGAGCCTATCTAGCGCCCGCCAGATGCCATACGTCGCCACAAAAATATAGAACCAAAAAAACCAAAAAGAATTCACAGAAGTGGGAGAAACCGCGCATACTTCAGCACACACCTCTTGCAACTAGGCAGCTAAGTTAGTGACGCATGGTCGAGGAGCTTAGTTCACAGACAAGATAATGTAAACCGTACTGAGAGAATGCATAGATGGCATATTGGGATATGAATGATAGACTTGAATAATCATAGGTCCGAAATTGCGAGTGACCATACACGTCAACTTCAAAAAGTATTTATCATTTCGAAGGAACCTCCATCAAAATTTTACACGGTTGCTAAAGATTCTAAAATTCAAATCGAAGGAGCGTAATAGAGTGAATTCAAATATTGGCTTGCTAATTAACCATAGTTTAATGAGAGGAGTTAGACGCATCTACAGGTGATAATCTGTATCCAGTGATGATGAATATGGAACAATAAGTATAATCACTATCAGAATGTAAGAGAATCACTTTCATAGTTCGGAATTTAAGGCAAACCCCTTTTTTGAGGAAAAAGGGGCCAAAGGTTTTCTTCAAGCAAGCTGCTTGTACCATAGGAAGTATATTATGCAGCCTCTACTCCCTTACATCGAGTTCAGAAGCTAGACTGAAATTTTTTAGTTGGTAGTCACGGCTCGACTGTAGTTTTGTTTCGAAACAGCAACCCAATAATAGGCACATTAATCAACAGGCTCTCGCAAGATCAATTCGCAATCAACTACGAAATGAAAAAGCTTTTAATATGTCTTTGCCATCACAACCACTCTCGCACACTCTCTCCTCTGATTTGAATAATGAGTGGCTTATCTGATTCTTAAAGGAGATATGTGTTAATTATGATCATGTTAGAATAATTGCAGTTTTCTATATATATTGCTCCTTTTCAGCTGATTAATGTTGATAGTGTTCTCTTTAAACTGCATTATAATTGGTTTATTCTATATATTGTAGCTTAGTATATAACGAACATCTTAGCATAGTAAGATTGTGCAATATTAACACACATTATATTAGTCTAGTAGTGTAATAACACTTTGTTAATACTTACTGCCGACACAATGTTGCGAATTTTAATTTTAACTGATTTTAATTGCAACTAAAACAACAAAAACGTATAAAATAAAGTTATTATTATATTTATATTTATGCATTTATTTTTATTTTTCCGTTAATGATTTCCTGTGATTATAATTTTATATAGAAGCTGGATAAACTATATATTATTGTGAAAAATTATACTTTTTGTAATAACTCGCATAATTAAATCTGAAAAAAACAGCTGAATCATTCGCATGACAAAATATGATTTAAGTGCAGATATAACAAATGCTTCTTCATTTCTGAATCTCTAAGTAAATATTAATTAAAGATAACGGTATCATATAGTAAAAAAGTAGTGAAAGGATCGATTTGAAAGACGAAGGAACTGAGAAATCCCGTACGCTCTCTAGTTGGTTACCGTGTGTTAATGTATAGTAGTTTGACTATGGGTCTGGAATAAGATGTTTAAACCTAAAGTACAATTGTAAGTTTGCAGATGAAACAATCTGGTTGTAAGGGTGGCGTTAGCCACGGTTCGCGTAGAGAAGAAGTTGATAAAAGTGGAATGACATGGATAGTTAGAAAGGTGATGCTGTGAGTTGTGTAAGGAAGACTAGCTTAATTTAGAGAATTAAATGTAGAGGAACATATGTTACATGGTATATCAGTTTCAAGGGTCAGTGTGGAACAGGATGGGATGATAGTCGGTTGTTAAGCGGGATGCGATAGTGGTGAGTTGTTGGAATCCAACCGGCTGGGAATACGAGGAAAAATTGGATTGAGTTAGTAAAGGAAGGTCTGGAGGAGAAATGTGAGTTTTGACAGAGGCGAGAAGAAAGGTGCATAATAGGAGTGAAATTGACGAGATTACCATAGGTTTGAAGGTTCGTCAATGGGTCCATTAGAAGCTTTAGGGGTGAGTATTTTTCTGGACTGCAGCGAGTTCTTAGCGTTATGAAGGATGTAGGAAGGGGACTGGTGTTGGCTTCTTTTCGACTATACGTCATACTCTTTCACTGCTTTGTTGTTTTCCAGTGCAGATGTCCGCGCACCCCGCACTCAGTCGTTTGAGGGAGAAGGTGTGGTGATGTTGATGCGATTATTATTATTATTATTATTTATTTTATTATTACTTAATTTATGAAATATATTATTAATTATTATATTATTATTATTTATTATTTATTATATTATGATTAAATGTAGTAGTAATTATATATATATATTATTATCCCCAAGATTGGGGGTGATGTGCGCACCATACACAAGGATAAGATTACTAAAAAGTCGAGTAAAGAATAATGACGCAAAGAGTCGATAAGAATTAGTCCCATCCTTTTTACTCTCCCTATATACCGTCTCCTTTAGTGAGAAATCTTTACTCAATGCAGAAGAATCCACCCTGAGGCTCACGCAGGACCAAGCAATGTCTCTTACAGCACGTATGGTCTGATTCGTGCTAAATTGAGGTGAGGTACTCATAACCACACTGAGACTCTGGCACTCTATTCAAGAAATGAACACCTGCCACATACAGACAAAATTACACCCTCGGTAGACAACTATCAATGCTCCTGTTCAAACCACCATTCGAACATGCGGCTTTGATGCGAGCTGCCATAACACTGAGTTTATATATATGCAATACCTATTTCTTGTCGTCGTAGTATAGGTGTGCAGCAAAAACACTACTATATAGGCGTTCCTTCAACTTACTAGCGTAGCTTGCACATCTGAGACTGACCCAATCCCACTAAATATTTCTTTAATAGCTCGTTCCTACTCCCAATTCCGTCAATTCCCAGTCACTTACCTACTCACTACTGACGTGCCATTAGACCCACTGCACTAATTAACTCAGAGCTCTCTATCCAATCGTCTTACGTGGTGTGACAGATGTATCCACACACACCAATTCACACTCGCTCCTTTTCGTGTCTCACTTCTCATCTTCAGTGTGTACTCTCCTATCTCCATGTCGAACCTAAATAGCCAAGCCTAGTAGCAAGGTCTCTGCACACGCTCTGCGCGGCTCGTGCCATAAGAAATTGCGGTTGTCATGTATATCGTCATTCCTCCGGTTTTAAAACTCGGATGTACTGGTGCTATCTAAATATAAAGTGCACTCCTCCTCACACAGCAAATACCAGTTACAAGCGATTGTGTTCAAATTACTTCCAGAATACGCTGTCAAGCGGACTCTAATTTGTATAGCTCACATCTCACGATGCACATACTATGATCGCCTCTTAGATCCCTCGCATGTAGCGCATAGATTTTATGCTGACGGAGGAGCAAGTCGATTCTCAATACATAGAATATAACACAGGTAGAGCTGATTTTACCTAATTTACTGATGTGCAAAATATCGTCACGACGTGATCTATTTATAAGTGATGTATAGTCCTGCTCACGATGTCATATCTATCATCAACATGATCGCAAGTTTACTAAATACATACAAGTAGAAACTACTTATCAAATGCCACTCTGCTATTTACCAATGCATCAACTTCGATTAATAGTGTCTTCTTCTATGACTACATATATCTCCAATTCATCCTCTATTCGTCCACCTTTATGACACATCAATCAATGTATACTCGCCTGAGTAATAGATAGCTTTTATGGAGAATTATAGTAGGTAGCACGAGAGAATATCTAAACGCATAACAAACTGGAGCTATAACTTGTATAAAGAGCTTCTCCTTTACACAGCAGCGCGTAGAGATACTTGGACGGATCTGTTGATTTACAGGACCCTAGACGAATTCCATCTAAACACAATACTCAGCAATCAATCAGTACATAAGATTTATCATGAAAACCTAGTTGCTCTGATAAATAGCAGCGATAACGAATGCCCCCTGGTCTAGAACCTCAAGAGCTAACCTCATAGAATACTAAAATCAGCGAACCTCTCAACTCACAGTCTAAGTCGTGCGTATAACCTTGAACATTATTGGCGTTACAATGCACCACAAATACACTTGCCCTATAAATCCGTGCTTTACTTTAAAAACTCCTCCTTATTATAAACAGGGTCTGTAACAACATACCACAAAAGCACCACGATTCTAATCGGCAGTCCAGTCTTCTATGTACACTTTGCGACAATACTATGTCTGAAAACATGCGCAGGCTATCTTTATCACTAAAAGTGCTGCTCTAGCCCACACTCTACAAGCCAAATCCGATCCCGTTCTCTTAATAAATGAAAGTAACACGTCAAGTTATAACGCAGTAAGTGCACCAACAGCCCTTCCACTAATACTCCTTTAGCTGCGATATCCTTCTAAATTCACATCTCAACTTCCGTGCACAAATGTCAAAGTTGCACACTGACCTGCGGCAGGAAGGTATGATATATGGATGATAGAGACCTAATAGTGCTTCGAACGCGCACGTCAGTCTTGAAAAGGTCTTTCTCTCCCTTGATTTTTGCGATAGATGGTGCATAAATTCCTTCGCGTTCCATAATAAATTCTCCTGGTGCAGGGCTAGATGCATTATTCCAGCCTTGCTTCAACCCAGTTGAAATGTAGAATTTCTGTTGTCACGCTGCTTGGTGAGAGTGTTTTAGCGAGCTATGCCACTTGTGAGAATACAACCTTCACCAGATGTGGATGGAAGTTTAGGTGTTTTGTATACCACAAGCGACGAGGTGAGAGGACACAGTGCCTCCTCGACGGTCTCTGATCGGCTCACCTTCTACGATCCAATGAGACCGTATCAATGTTATGAGACTATACTAGATTTTCTATAATTTATTGAAAATCACATCGAATAGTAGAGCTCAGAATACACCCATAGTGGGTGAATTCGATAGTAATTACGTATAACAAACCCCACGTCCTTTAACTCAAATTGATCCTCATACATATTTTGATTCCATTCAGAATGCCTACCACCAACCACCATATATCCTACAGATCCCAGGCACCTGCAGCATAGAGCTTCTCAACCCAGTTATTGGCTCGCATCACTATATGATTAGCATCTTAGGGTATCATATAATAGGTGCGCGAGGAGCTGCCCAATAGATCACAATGAAGACGGTGGCCTCAAAGGTATATTGCTCTTAAGGTATGGCCAGGTGCTTCTATTCTATTAGCATACTCATTGCATCGTGTCACATTGGATGCGGACTGCACCGCCACTCAAGACGTGTCGACCTCAATCTGTTCTCAGATAGTATAAGCACAGATTTTTGAGGTCACCAATCGCATTACTGTCTACCTTAATCTCTAGAGACGCGAACGTGTGTGAGTTATCAATCCACCAATCTGTATGCGATTCATGGTCGACATGCGAGCGCAACCCATAGGAAGGGTCCTTAACCCCTTTTTTACTGGAACCCACTGGTCTAAAAGTCTCCTCAACAGAACTCCCAGTTGAATCCGGAGCAATATATTTGCTTATCACGCGCGGTACAAAACGACTCGAGATGACCTTTGTATTAATAATTATATAGACGTGCAAACACTATCGATCGGTTCTAAATGAAGATAATCATTGCGCAATACATGACCTCAAGAGTATTATTCCTTACATTGTGTGTGTTTGAAAGGAACTTAAACATCCCATGTCCAATAATCTCGAGTAGATAGAGTTGCCTTTTTCAGCGCGACGAAAGAGAAGCTAAATTACCACGCTACACAGATTAGTTTAGATTTTGTGCACTCAATTAACCCTTCCATGAAGGTCAAATTCTAGGTAGTAATCCTTTAGATTCAAAACTAACGTGGAATTTCTACCATTTCTTTAAAAGATGAGGTAGATGTGATAGAAAATACGATGGAGTTGATGACATGCCGAAATGTCAAAAATTGGCCTTTTATGTTTTATATTTTTTTTTTTTTCTCTTTTATATATATTTTTTAATAATTGTTTTTTTTTCCTTTATCTTGAGTCAAAAAAATGGGGAATCGAATCCTATAATTATCCATCCTATTGTGGTTTATAGTTACTAATAGTTCAGACTTTTACTAGATCTCTTATTCAGTGTATGTTTGTGTGTAACGTAAGTACTATAACTAGTGAAGAATTTCCGCAACCAAAATAAAAAACTATGACACAAATGTAGATTGGAAATCGTGCAATTTGTCTTACTAAGGACGATCCACAGGGCAATGCATACTTGCCTACTGCCAGCATGGAGGCACTGATAGCCGTCCTTCCCGCACGTTGTACAATCAGAAGGATAGGACCATGTCATAGTGCAACCACATTCTGCTCATCAGTTGGTCAAAAATTAAATCTATGACTGACTCGGACACCTTCGCTAATCTCTCTCGAGAAGATGAGTACAAGATAAATGGATTGTAGTTTCGAGAATTATGTGTGTCCCAAAACAAAAATGCTTTTGAGGAAAAATGTATAAAACTTCATTATTTAACAACAAACGTTTCAATACTTGGTGATAAAGTGTAAGTATCTCTTAAACTTGATATCTCAGTACCATTATTTGTGTACACTGATGGATTCGTGATAGATTCTAACTTTTTGCGATAGTCGACCAAATTCAGGGCCCAGATATTATTATCCAGAGGCTCAGCTTTCATCCGAGCAAATCTTAGCAAAGATTATTGCACCTAAATGACCTGATCGCCCAGAGTAAACTCAAACAATAGAAATAGATAATGAGAAGAGGCATATGCAGGCAAAAAACATCAGCACTCTGATTCGTCATTGAGACTGCACGTCTAGGCGGCGTCATCTCTCGGGCTCTGAGCTCCTGCAGTTGATTGCACTTTAACCTGGTTATGAGCGAAATTTTCAACTTACTCTACTGCTTCCTGGCCTCTAACACTTACTCAAGCAACTTCCTTTTCCACATCACAGCCTATGTGGAGTTAATCTCTGATGTGGTGCCAGGGCAACTAAAAGGAGTATACACTTTGCCAGAAGCTCTTACCATAGGCTATATCATGATGTGCTGATTTCATTCGACCACCTCGCTACACATCTAGGAGCCTCCAGAACCGTTCGCTTACTTGTGGTCCGGACATCTCCATTAGTACTTCTATAGACCAGTGTTCCAACTATCAAATATATAGAATCTCTAAACACTTCAACTATCACACACCACAAAGCCTTTTCATATGTGACCTCATATCTGCATGGACTAAACGATTCCGCTGGTCTCAATTACGAGAGGCTTAAATATACGAATGATAAACTTTCTCCTAGGATAAGGAGCTGAGAGTGTGTGCTAATGCTGTGACGATAAATCTATTCTTCGATAATTACTGACTGTGTAATTCTGACTGGTCTATCTGGGCACGTCAGAGTATTCTCACTTCTCAAAGAGAAATGTCACACGCTCTCGAAATGATGATATCACTGGCACGATACTCCTCGTGACACACTAGTGTAGTAGAAGCATTGCTGAACACAATCTCTATTGTGAATGCCAAGCTTTAAGCTTGGCGAAAGTTATTGTTTTGTATTGCACGTAGAGTGTGTGAAGCGCTTACGATATCAAAACTTTCGTCTCCTGGAAGATCTGAATTTCTGCGAAAATTTGGATAACAGAGCTTTTAATAGACAAAGGCGTTTCACAAAAATCCAATGCCGAACAGATGAGGTTTCCTGGCTGTTGTGATGCTGTTCCAGCACTTCAATTACTCTTCTGGACCTCTGCTTTCCTTTTTTAGTGTACAAGTGGGGTCAATCACGTATACACCACCCTAACACAATCTTATCATAATTCTGAGTCTAGAGTGACGTTAAGCGACAGTTTGTCTGAAAACACCATTTGACTAAATGTTCGTGTGTAAGGAAGACTCCGAACACCTGTTCTCTCGAAGATATTCCATGCGAATGATTTGATCTTGAGTCTGTGAAGTGAGACGATTAAATCTATCCATCACCTATACGCCAATTAGTCTCTAGCTCCTGCACATGTGCTCTTTGAGACCGAAGCACTGTATTGTAAAAACGTGGAATTCTATGTAGAGAGAATATAGAATGAAAGTAGTGGACACAGACCTTGCTTCATCCGTGTCCTTCCAAATCAACAATTAGACCAAGCGTACTTCCTTGATTTCATATTCTCACAAGAGCCACAAGGAGTCGAAGCTTATCAGAACAAGAAGCTGTGTCAAATAACCATTATAGTTGGTGTGTTAAGACACACGCACTAGATATCGCACACACCACCCCATCCGGCAAATCAAAGTGCCAGAAAGAAGCATGGCAGATTGAGCTGCTTGTAACGTTTGCGTCTGACGAAGTTTGGTTTAAATGACGCGATATAATGTTTTAGAGGTCAGCACAGTTTAGCACACAAATAATTAGCGAAAAGCCATGTAATAAGGACGCACAAACCATTATTCCTGGCTTGTGTCGCTAGGCTCCGCATTATTTTCCACCACCACCTGAGAAAAATGTAACATAAAATTCGGAATTTTTTCTGCCGATTTTGAATTTTTTACAAACTGACTTCAAACTTGAAATATTGCATAGATGGCAACATATCTAAAAAAAATTAGAGAAGTACTTTTTCGATTTTTGAGTTTTGTGCCTCAGGTCACCAATTTCCAAACCATTTTTTTTTTAATTTTTGAAATGAAAAAATTGTGATCAATATATTTTTTTATACTCTAAGGCACTCGAGTGTGATTATATTATAGGGTTTATCTAGGCATATTTTTCATACGGGAGAGAGTGCACACTATTTTTATCGTAAATGTTACTTTATTCGTGTATTATGAATTAGTGTTTTGATGATTTGTTCGTTTAGAATCATCATTTATTCCCACTAAAAAAACATGATTATGTGCTAAGAAAAATATATTTTCAAATAAAATTTTGTTGTTAGGTATACACAAAATTTATCTAAGTAAAAAAGATGCATCTTTCCCGAGTATCTAACTATGCTCCAAATTTTAATATTTTTTTTCAACTGAACACCGAGAAAAGCTAAGTGCATCTGAATGGTCTTTATTGCATTATCTAAAATTAAAGAAAAAAAAAACTGGTTTTGAATGAGAACATCTATAACCCTTTATAATTGTATAAAACTAGTAGTTCTCTTAACTTTTTTGATAATGGACCGTATCAGATGCATATTCAATTTGAGGTTCATTTGTAAAAAATTTCTGGAGAATTGCTTCAAGATTTCACAAGCTGAATTTTCCTGAATTTGAAAATAATATTTCTGCAAATTCTAAAAAATGACTACAGTCACATTGAAACCTCGGAACATTTCAAGACGTTTTTATGTGCGCAATGAATAAAAGCTACATTTGTGTGCTTTAAGTATAAGTCTCACACACAGTGGCTTGAAAATTCCGTTATTGTCACTGCTCTCAATGTTAATTTTAACCAAGTCCACTTGGTGGTGTGTGAGAAATATGAAAATGATGTCTCGTTCTCCATTGGCAAACACAAATGGATCTCCCTCAAGCAAGATACGTTCTGTGTGAAACATAAGTCAAGTGTTTTCAAGAATTGTTATGGGACGATCCGGAATGTGTTGGGTTCTTTAATTTAGCTGCCTCTGATCGTTTGAGAATGCTTAAATGATCGGCTGCCTACTCCACCTAATATCATTATTGAGATAGGAACAAACCATCAGTGTTAAAGGTTGAGTACATTGCATACATCCCTTAAATAGAGACTCGAGTAATTTTGAATGAGAAGATATGTATAACAATCTGGTGAGCAGTAGTAAAATATATAGTCAAAAAAACGTGAAAAATCTGTCTGTTAGCGAGAACGCGAGCAGAACAAAGATTAATCTCTGAGTTGAGAGAAAGATTTGTTAGCCAACAGAACTGGAATGATTAGAAATTTCGAGACGAACGTGGTACAGGATTATTTAACTCTTAAATACATACTCCCCTTATAGGACGAAATATGACACACATTATAGTTGGATTAATTAAACGAGTTAGAGATGATGAATTCTTAGCCATCAGAGTCTAGACAAGAGCAAAAGGTTAGGCTAAGAGTTACACGGGTCATATACCACCAAGAGGCTGCAAGTAGAGAGTAAGCACTCGCGGATCGTTGATATAATCAATAGAAGATCGCGCCTATCTGCAACTCTAACATCGACACACACTACGCTACACACACAAATAAACAAAAAGCAAAATATCAATCGAAAGTAAGAAAAATAAAACCTAAAAAAAGTCTCTATGCGTGCTCATAAATCTCACATAATTTAACAAATTTAGTTACTCAAAATATAAACAAAAATAAATAAAGACTCACTATACTTATATGCTCATATATCCTCACACATTCCATGCTGTAAAACTAAAAAAGGTAAAATTTTCAAAGAACTTATCTTTAAGATACACCACTCGTTTTTCACTCTCTCTCTCTCTGTAATTCCAATGTCGTTTACAAATAGACAAGAATTAATAATAAAAAAAAATTAAAACAAAGTAAAGATTGAAAATCACACACACTTTCACTAGACACTACACCTAATAATAATAACAATTAAATAAAATAAAGATAAATGTTCAACAGAGTAAGCAGTGTCATACAAAACGAGTGATTCTAACCTGTCCTCACAAACGCACATTTAAAGTAGCTCACACATTCACACACACCTTTGTGAATTTTTATTTTACGTGATCTTTATATCTTATTACTTGGTGTATATATATAATAGTATAATATATATATTATATAATATGGATCATAAATAGATTATCACTTACCATACCTCAGTATATATTATATATTCAACTATTCTGACACTTATAGAATATATCGAACACTCTAGTGTACCTATTATAATCCCCCTCCTAAATACTTTTTTTGATCCGCAATTTCTTTCATTATAGTTTAAGAACTTGTAGAGAAGTGTCAGTGCAATGAATTTTAAATAAGAATATTTATAAAATTATTTGAAATTTGAAAACACAAAAAAAGAATTAATAGCAAAGAAATATAATTAGTGTATTTACACAATAATAATTATATTTTTTCACATTAAATTCTCACTAAATTTTTATTAATTAAAGACTGTAGAGAGTCCTCTGATTAGACTAATTAATATGTTTAAAAAATTTCTCTTCGTATGACTAGTAGTTATCTGCTTGATATATACTAAGTTAATGTATAATTATATATAGTATAGGTAAATCTTATATTATTGACTGATCCACTATAAATAAGAAGTAATATATATATATCGATCGGACTCTATATTTGACCTCTTACCATATATATATATATATATATATAAGTGAGCATATATTACTTTAATGTAATATATTGAGACTGGCCAACTTTATCATTAGTGGCGTGAAAAAATTAACTTATCTTTTTTCAATATGGCTGATTTACTACCTTATTGTTTTCAGTTAGAGCATTATTTGAGGATGATATCATAATATATTAGCTCTCGATATATAATAGTCGATAACTTGATTGTATATCGGGTTACAATTCAGGCAATTAATTAATGTGATTAAACTACTATTTTTTTAGTATGTAAAAACAAAGAAATTAGTTATGAAAAAATATATGAATTTGAAATTAAATTACGATATGGGGGGTCTTTAAAAATGCATATGAGACATGACAAGACAAAAAAAAAAGAATATTATTTATATAAATGTTTACGCGTTAATAGATAATAGTCTTTTTGCCGTCCGCGGATTGCTTTCGGTGGATTTCATCACATTGGAGAGAAGTAAATTGTATCTCCTCTTCATTTACACGAGTTCACGGAGCCCATTATGAGTCTACTATCATTTTACTCCACTTTTTTTAAGAAATGATATAATTAACCAGATCCGAGATCTCCGGAGGGTTATTCCGCATGAAAAATGATTCCTCTTTATTTCCGAATGATCTGTGTGGATTCAATTTCAGAAAAGGTCTAATGTCTCTGACATCCACAATTTTGTTAATAGAAGTAAAATTCTCTCTTAAGAATGAATTTCGTTTAATTGGTTTATCTGGAGCAGAGCGGAGAAACAAACAAATGAACAAATAATTTTGATATATCTACAATTTGGGGACGATGTTTAATAACATTTATTAGAATTAAATTGTATTTAAAAATTAATGATCTACATTAATACACACACATAATTAGTTGCTATAATGGACTTATAGTGTTGATAGATTGATTAAACAAAGTGATATTGGAATTATATGAGAGCACTATATGCACTCTTTGAGATTAAAGAATAAATCTGAAGTTGAAATCTCACTTAAGAGGTTGCGAAGTTCACTCTCGGATAGGATGAATGCTTCAATTTTCTTTCCGTAGTAAGTGTTTCCAGTATGCCAATATCTCTATGAGCGTTGTTTGAGTGATCAGTATGGGACATTTTTATCAAAAAATCGCTAAATTTGGCTCTGAGCATTTAAAAATACGCATAGGGTGAATTACAAAATTTCTTTCAGTTTAATTCTAGTTTTCGAATCCTTAATTTTTAAATGTAGTATATTCATATTATTGCTCACGTTAGAGTAATAAAAATAATACAAATATTTAACAGGAGCACACAATAGAGTGAACCGTTTTGATACTCTCCAAAAGACCATGCTTTACATATACCGTTATCAGAATAAACTAATCCAATTGAGTTCTCTTTCATAGGACCCATTCATTCACACACTTTTAATAGGACACTTACTCTAAATTAAAAACAATTTTAATGAGTAATAATGCTTTTGCATCATGCTCTCGGAGCACTCATGTCTAAAAGTTCCTGTTGGATGTCGGACTATAGATTTTAATTTCTAGTAATGTTGCTCATCCACAATATAAAATGTTAATATAATTTAACGAGCTGATATAAATTCGAGATTTTTAAACTTCTTCATTTTCAGTCTGCCTATTTGTTTTAAAATGATTTTCAGCATGACACCAGCTTATATTCTATGTCGCTTAAACTATCTATACTTCGTTCAAATATTTTCTCGGCCCGTTCATAAAATTTCTCTTCTCATTAACTTATTCCATTTTTCTCTGCATGATTTCAAAGAATAACAACACTCTGCACCAGCTGATAATGCTCGTTTGTTAAATACTCTCTATTTTTCAATATCATTTCTGCTCGCATAATTTCCGTACATGTGGTCCGACAGGAAAAGTATTTATCATCTCTGATCTGCACACTGACAAGAATAATGCACCGCTGATGCGACCAGTGTTTGAACTTGTTGTGTCACAAACACAGAATTGAGTGCTGTATCTTCCAATCCTCCTCACAAATCTCATATTAAAGATGCGTTCCAGACTGCCAGAAGCCTGATTCGCTTCCCTGTGAAATTTTCTTCTAAGTGTGTGAACTCCTCCAACCGCAATTCATTCATATTTAATGTGAACATAGAAGTCGCCTCTTTTACTTTTCACTAAACTCTCCTCCACATTTAAGCTGTTGGTAACGAATTTACTCATCCCCAATGAACGAATACATAAAGTGGTTCATTGTCTTAAGTAAATTTGTTAATCTGTAGTAGCATTCTGTATCTTACGAAACTTCTTCCACGTATATCTTTGGATGTTTACTTTTTCAATTTGATTGAACCTCATCTATTTGCTGCCTTAAGGAGAATCCAGCATAACTGCTCTCGCAAGAATAAAAAACGGCATATTCTCTGTCCACTAATGTGGACCGATCGAGTACAGCATAATTTTTGGAGAGAATAAAGCAGATTCCGACTCACACATGGAAGCTTCTCTCTAGTTTACGCAATTAAGATCTCACATCCTGCGTGCATCTCTGTTTTCTCATAGAGACATCTTGTTGTGTATAACATGTTATGTAGAAGGCTAGGGTTACGCAGAAATATCCTCTGAATTCCATCATACCCTACTCACTTCACTGATATCTCGATGCAAACTGGTCCTCTGCCTATTGACGATGTAAAATCTTTCTACTCTTCTCTCAAGTCTTATGAGTATATTAAAAATCAATAAATCAGTTTAAATTGATTTACAATTATTCAAATCCGTGTATATAATTCTAAATTCGTGTTTCTTTACTGAGTGTCTAACGAGCGCCCCACGCTTTTTTTGTGTAGCATTCTGCGCTCAATGAGTATACTCATAACTACTGAATGTCTCTCTATCTTATCGTAATGTGGAATGTCTTCGTGTGCTGAAGAAATCGCAGTGTGCTTTCTCTCCCCATACAAATAAATAAGATTCGACTGCTTACAACTAATTACGTCACTCGAACATGTCACGGAACGTCACCTCATCTTAACCGTCCGATATTATAATATATAACACCAATAAAGTACTTTAGCGTCTCTAGAAGTGTGTATGTTTCCGTTTCATGTTAATTGTGACACTTTCCCAATGGCCAATTAGGTAAATTTTTTTTATCAACACTTCTTAAATTAGATGCCATAATAGCACTCATAGTTGACAATACGTTAAAGTAGACTAGAAACTTGACTACGATATGATGTTTTTCTCTTTTTTGGGCCTTTTTGTGCCTCATTACAGCGTGTGTAGAGTTAATTCATTCGACTATACGAAACAAGTTCCTATTCGAGGCACCTCCAACACTTTTACCGGTGTGAACTGCACGTATCCTCAACCTTCCCAATTTGTATAAAAAAGCGTATATTAATTGTTCCATTTGGATATAAAGAGTTTACCCAAAATTGTGGGGTTGTGGCGACCTCGAAACAAAACAAAAAGGCAGCTTAATAACTTGTTTGCTAGCTCCCCATACTTTTTACACAAGCACTTATATTAATTAGTAATATAAATATTCCTTATTTCAATGTGAAATGAGTCATATATTTATATATTATACTAATGTATTATAATATATATATATATATATATATTTAATAAATATATTTTTATACTATATGTAGACAATCTCACATTCATTCTTTATAAAATTCAAATATAAAATAGATTCCTAAGACAACTTTCAATTTCCAGACGTTCATCCATAAGCGTGAGCTTTCATCTCACTTGATTAAATCATGAAAGTATATAAGTTTTTCTCTATATAAAGAACGAAATCTATCCTAAGTTTAGCTCATAGCGTTTACCATCGGCACAACGACAGTCAATCTTTAGTTAGGAGTCTGGTTTGAGCTATGCCCACAAGTCTCCAATTCCTATGTCATACTGGATCATGGGCAGCACTTATTGGCGCGGGTACACAGACGATCCTCTTAGATAGATCGTACTTCGTACCGTGGTGTTTTAAGTCGTAGATTTAGATATAGTGCCGGCGTTACGGGTGAGATCAGATTAGTATGTTTCTCATTTATATTACTAGCCATGGCTTCCAACATATATTTATCAAATTTATATATGTATATATATAGTGGATAATAGAATATAATCAATTATATATATATCGTAGTAGTATCATATGATTATAGTAAAATATATATATATATCGAATATCAAAGATAGAAAGTGTTCAATTTAATAATAACAAGTAAGAATAATAATGTCGTAATATATTATTTATATATATATATATTAGTGATATATATAATAATATATATATTATATAATTAATAATATAAATATTAATAATAATATATATATAGAACCAGCATCCGAAGAGCCAGCATGTAATAGAAAAACTATAACATTACAGAAAAAAATATACTAATTTTATTGATTTAAGACAGCACTATTCTCTGATGAATACTTAAACACAGTTTATTATTCTAGAAATATTATAATACACCTTAAATCATTTGACGATAAATCTTAGATCACGCAATCGCTACGCCTAGCTGTTCACGGATGAGCAAGATTGACATAAATAGTATTTTATACGCTTTGAGGAAAATATTATTTTTATCTCTTTTATATCTCTTTTTATGAGTTCGAGGCCGAGCAACCCCGACTCTGTCCATCTTTAAGTTATACCCATGGGGTATTGTGCTTAGAGTATAAAAAAAATAATAATAATTTCTAAAACACATTATGGCAACTTTGCGCGCTTTTCTCTCGAACTTTATGAGTCTCGTTTTACTCGTAATTTTCAATACACGATTCAATATCTAACATTGTTCCAATCTATTCCAATTTTCTCAATTTCATAAAGCGACACTATTTCAACAAGCGCTATTGGATAAAATGAATCCCTGATTATAAAATGTTTTTAATTTACTGTAGCTGTTTATAGTTTTTTATACATTGCCTGGCCCTCTCGAAGCAGGGCCTACCTAATAGACTATAAATATATTATATATAATGATTTGATAAAAATATAGTAGTCACTTCTATTATGAGAGAATAGTAACATAAGTGATTTTGCTGCGTTAAATTATTTGTTACTTTAATAAACTGATAAAATATATTCACATAAATTATAATTGTAATATATTATAATAGCTAGATTATGCGACAAGTACATAATTAACCAATTGTATTTAATGTTACTAAGTATTCTTATATATTTAGTATATACTATATAATATTAATATTAATTATTAGGTTATAAACTAGTACTATTATATAAATATCCATAATATTATAAAAAATAGTTATATTAGAAAATCTATGATTAATTAATAATATATCGCGTATACTAATACTTATATATCCAAGTAAATAGTATAAGTGAAGTATACTTATTCCCATTCCTACTTAGTAAGTCTTTCATTTATCCTCCTTTATATATACTATAATATAAATGTGTGTCGTGTGTTCATATATATATATATGATGTGTGTGTGTTGTATGTGTGCTGCTCTGCGTTGATGTGTCTGTTGATATGGTGTTGTGGCACTGCTGCCTTTAGTGTTATATAATCTTGCATATCAATTTGGAGTTGAGTAATATGCATTGTGTGCAATGAGTTAGTACGCAATAAACGCCTATATCTACAGTAAAAATAAAGATTAAGAATCTATAACCCGAGTAATTCTTCCGCAATTAGTTTTGGATGTAATATCATGCAATGCGATAAATATCCTAATTTTGCCTTCTTATCAATATACACAAATCAGATCAAGGAAAAACTATCTGTTCATCACATGAATAAAGACGCAAATTAAATACTCTAAACCGACTTATAATATCTGTTTTAAGTCAGTATATATCTAACATAATACAAACATCCCTGATTACCATACAGAATTTACTACTACTGAACAAAGAGTTTATACAAATGCACGGATGCTTATTGGGTACTGTGGAAGAAAAAAAATATATATATTAGCCTGGCCCATGTTTTCCGTATCGGAACTCGGTTCCGTTAATTTGATATATTTTTTAACCAGAAAGAGTAGTGATGAAGCATAAATAATACTTATCATTCCACTACTCTATAATAACTTGTTTTGAATACATAATATCATATATCTATTATAAGATCATATATAGGCCAACTATTTATATGATTATAGTATATATATATATAAAAATATTTAATATTTTATTTAATCTAAACAAAAAAACATACAGCTTATAGCTAATTATATATAGCTTATTATATATTAAATATACAATAGATATATATATATAATATATATAACTGATACTAATATTCATCATATTCATTTTATGCATATTCATATAATGATATATTGTTATATATATTACACTTTTCAAATATAACTCATTGTATCATAACAATATTCAATCTGATTTAGCTATGCTATTGATAGTTAGTTTATATTATATACTATTTACATAATTTAATTGTTACTTATATACTATATTATATACTATATTTTATATAATTATATATCTACTTATTGATAGTATACATATTATCAAAGAAACAACTTAACATCTTCCTTTGAGTATCTGGTTTGAATCTCACCTTCACGCACCCAATGCCGATGTAACAACTCTACCCACATATGTGCTTTCGAAACCACTACACAGAGGAGTGTAATTGATTTCCACCCTTATACGATAGTGAGCTCCTCCTCGCGTGTTTAGATCCAAGCTCATTTCTAAATACTTTACATGACTTAAAATTATTAACATTATATATATAATATCATATAACATAATATAATTCTAAATTTATATATTAATAATTATCTCCTCATATTATATATATATTATATATATCTATACTAATACTGTCTCATATATAATAGATAGCTGTAATATGATATTTATATAACTAATCTATAAATCAATATATATACTATAATTATATAATAATAGTTATTTTCTATACATACGTTATCCTAACTCCACCTCCATTATACACTATCGCATTGCATAATCGAACACAATTAAAATAAAACTGTTGATTAAAATTTTAAAAAATTTAACAAAAAAAAGTAAAAAGAATGATATTTTCGGGGAGGCTTCACACCTATGCTGACAAAAATTCGACAATTTATTTCAGTTTAACATTAGATTATATACCTTAAAGTGTTTTACACCATAATTGTGAATGTAGAACCATCTACCACTTTTTTTATATTATATTTAACGATTACCATGCCGTAATGCATTGCAGACAGCGCCGGACTACCAGTCGTTCCGACAATACGTGCCAAAATTAAATATTTAATTCTTAAATTTTCCTGTTTTATTTTACCCAAAAAAAAGTAAAAAATAAAATTTCTCTCCAAAAAATACCTTACATCAACAAGTTCATAACTCTCTTAATTCTATCATTTAGGAACGCATTTATCCTTTATTTGTTAATAAGAAAAGGCCATAAAAGTCACCCTTTTTGTGTATATATAAAATAATAAAATTAGTTTATCAATAACATAACGATATTTAAACACTAATAATGATCTATATTTCACATCAGAATATATACAGATTTTCCTTATACATTTACTTATTATATTACTATTATATCATCACATTAGTTAACACCTCCAAAATACTCACTCATGTGATTATATACCATTCCCTTTTTTGCTGAATCATCTATAACTAATTTATGTTACCCTCACTTAACACAATTTAGAAAAAATTTCATATAAAGCTCGTACTTCAAATTGGGGGGGGGGGTTCTTATCTCTCTGCATAACACATTCACTCTCCAATAAATACAAAATATCTTAAAGAAAAAATGAACCCTCTCGACTTATACTCCTGCCAGCAATACCGACTTGGCAAATATATTATAACTATTACCTTACATAGATTGTATAATTTACCATTATTATAATGTCACAGTACCACACATTCTACCTTGATCATTTACTTTCATTAACTTAAATAAATATTTTATATAACTCATTATATATATATATAGTATAATATTCTTGTAAACTCTATAATAATAATTAGTATATAATATTAATATTAATATGTATATAAAGTGACTATACGTTTATATCAGTAGCTATATCTCTCACTTATATGCACCAAATCTAAACGAAGTTACCCGCATGATATTTTCAGCAAAACTCTATACGTACCTCACAAGAAAACTATAGAGGCCATATGTATGCATCAGTACTGAAATTTTGTATGGAAAATGAATAAAAAACAAATTTTTTATTTATTTCTTATAATTACCCATACTACACGATAGCGAATAGAGAAAAACCTTAAAAACTTATATGGTAATCAGCGTATAAATATTTTTTAGGGACTCGAGCGACGGTGATCAGGATAGGTTACGTTCTAGATAAAACGTATGAAAGTTTCCTTATCAAATACCGTATTATTAATATAATACTTTATATAGTTACTAGCTTCTTTATACTAGTAATATCGTACAGTAACTACGTATTTAGTTGTAGGCTATAAATATTATTCTTATTTATATATCTGTATATTATTATACCACTCAATTATTATATAATTTATTAATATATATATATTATAATTATATAGATAAGTAATTATGCTACTGTATGTATTAAATAGTTACTATTTCTGTGACATTCATCTGTATCTGATAGACTGACAATTGTAACTGGAGAGAGAGGAGCACCTACTAGTAATAACAAGAATATGTGTGTACTATATTTGAAATCACTCGCGAAATATTCTTTAAGGATATTTTGAGTATTTTTTTTTTATTATTTATTTAATTCTCCTGGAAAATATTTTTTTTGAAATAAAATTGTTTATTTTCCTATTTAAGGCTCGAAGCCGACGTCCTAGCCGTGAAGAGTACGTGAGTGAGACCCGACTTCTGCCAGTGTGTGTGCTTTTTAGCGTCCTATGGTGATTTCGTGTTAGGTTAAATACTTACCAAAGTGTAAAGAAGTAAGAATTATTCTTTTTTTTGTTAACTAAAAGTGGAATACCAGTAGGTAAAGCTGCGCACCAACGAGTGTGCTGATGTCTAGGGGTCTCTCGGCTCCCGTGAGAGAGATACGGAGTGACATTACCTCTGTCTAACCACTCTAAATCCTCCATAAACCGATGATCATCCTACTTTCTTTGTCAAATATTGTCGGAACTTCCGTATCAAGCTTTTTAACCCTACCAGATATTCTTGGATCCCGTTCCTTTAATATTTTCCGCTCTAGAAAAAAGGAAAAATATAATATTTGTTCTTAGGTAGTTAGCTCCCTCAGCTTAGAGTAACAGCCGATTCAGCTTGCACACTGCACATTGATTCCATATCAGTTATATATTATTATATACACACTTATTATATATATTGCTAATATATTATATTAATATATATATGATTATGAGTGTGATGATGATGATTATTTATTATTTTTTATATTATTGATTTTAATTAATTTTCATTATTACTCTCATTATTATTTCGAGTTATTATTAATTATTATTATTTACATATGTTATTTCTTTATCGATATTTTCATTTATTATATACTTCATTCCCTATCACTTTCTATGTTAACTTTTTCTTATCTATTATATTATTATTTATTATTCATTATTATTTTTATTATATTATTACTCTTATTATTATACTTATCTTTGGCATCTACGTCGTTCTCCCGTTCATTCACTTCCTTACTCATTACATATCCTCCGATTGCCTCGCAGTCTTGCTCTTCTTCTCCATTATTACGTTTAGTGTTTCCATTTATATAGTTTATCATTAATTATAAACAAGTTCTGCGTCTTATAAACTTTTTGATCTGCTAAAAGATATTGCATAGATTCTGCTTTATTAAATAACATTTCGCCCTTCAACACCACTACAAGAATAATACATCATCTCTCCTATCTACTTATCACTCTTATCATCTCATCTCTCTTCTCTCGTCTTCTCTCTCTCCTCTCTTCTCATTCTCTCTATTACTTACTTTATCCTACTTCTATCTACTATTATTACTTACTCTATTCTATACCTTATTATACTTCTTACTTACTATTACTCTCTCCCTCTTCTCTCTATTCATCATATACCTACTCTATCTCTTTATCTTACTCTCTAGTCTTACTGCTCTACTCTCTCTCTCATCTATTTATCTATCTCTTTTTCTTACTCTCTCTCTCTACTTATCTCTACTATCTCTTCTACTCTCTCTCTCTCTACTGCTCTTTCTCTATCTCGTTCTCTCTCTCTCTAACTCATACTATCTCTATCTCTATCTCTCTCTACTTCTCTCTCTCTATCTTATCAATCTATACTACATTTCTACTCTCTTCTACTCTACTTACTATATCTCTATCTCTTACTCTTCATACTATCTTCTACTCTATCTCTCTCTCACTTAGTCTCTCTTATCTCTCTCTATATATCTCCTATATCTTACTAATCTCGTGCGTCTTGACTTCTCTGCTTCTTACTCTTCTGCTGCACTCATCTCTCTCATCATACTCTCTCATACTCTCTCTCTCCACTATACTCTCTACTCACATCATGCTCTCACATACGGCATCTCATCACCGTAAATAAATACATTCTGAATGCTATCATATAGTGTCCAATTTACTTATAGGTCTCAAAAAATATGATAAGAAAAAAAAAAAAAAAAATATAATATTATATAATATATATATATATATAATATATAATATATATATTAGATATTATATATATATATATATATATATATATATATATTAATAATATATATATATAATATATATATTAATATTATATATTATATAAATATATATATATATATAATAATATATAGATATATAATATATATTATATATATAT
>JABUQX010030250.1:10000-41996 GCA_015478945.1 Trachelipus rathkii
CTTAGGGGTGTGCTAGGTGTGAGAAGATTGATAAAATGAGGAATGAACTATTAGAGAGTTGTGTGGTGTGCAGAAAGGGGTAAATGAGAGAATAAATGAATAGTTATGTTTGAGATGGTTTGGTCATGTGGAAGGATGAATGATAGTCGGTTGGTTAAGGATGTATAGGGGTGAGTGTGTTGGGAACCGACCGGCTGGGAGACCGAAGAGAAAGTGGATTTAGTCCAGTAAACGAATGGTTGAAGGAGAGAAATGTGAGTTGGCAGAGGCGAGAATAAAGGTGCCTGATAGAGAGAAATGGCGGTTTTGTATGGGGGCATGGTTGTGCTCCACCTGGGCCCAGGGGATGAACCCTTACATGTGGACGATTTACTCATAGTGAAGGGTCCGTCGCGGGTCCCATGATGCTCTAGGGTGGATTTTCTGTTCGGCGAGTTCCCACTAATTAATGGAACAGAGGGGGCGGTAAGGCTGGGCTTCTTTTCGACTTTTGTCATGTCCTCCTACTGCTTTTCTTTTCCGATGCTTGTACAGCACCTTACCCCCAATCTTTGGGCCAAAGAGGAAGGTGAAGAAGAAAGAAAAGAAAAAAGGATGTCAGAGAAAGAAGAAAAAATCAAAATCAATATCAAACGATAAACAAAATTAAAGATCTTATTAATACTCTTAAAGAAAAAAGTTTTAAAAAAATTTATATTAATAAATATTTTTTGTATTACCCATGTCTTGGTTTTCTCCATCTTCCCAAAGACTTCATGCACACGGCGTGATCGAGGAGCATCTGTTACAAGGTCCCCCAACCTAATAAATAAATATTATATCAATACACATAAGCCCATGGTAACAAGAAGCCTACCTACCCGATAAATATCCAGGACCCAAAACTTTATGGGCTATGATGCCATCTTCACACCCCAAACATTCAAAAACCACACTCTACTAACCCTTATACAAACTCACTACCATACCCAAATACCAACCTTACAAACTACAACGGCATTAAACACCACCACAAAAAAACAGTCCTTCACAATAATGATAAACAAAAATTAAGCCAGAAGTCAACCAAAGAGAAACCCCATCATAGCCAACCTTGAAAACCTCAACATCTTAAACAAACACAAAACAGCCACAAACCCACTTTAAACAAACCCAAACGTCCACATCCCAGAACATAACACTATGTTCACCAAATTTACACACAAAACTCAACTGGTCAACACAAACTGACCTAAACACGATCTAATAATAAACCTCTACATTCCCCACCCCATGCCTCCAGAAATTCAAACCAAACCTCTCCGAACATCTCCCCACCTCCGCAAACCTCATAATGGGGGTAACTTCAATGCTCACCACCCAACGGCCCAACGCCAAAGAAGTCAACCAAAGAGAAACCCCATCATAGCCAAACTCTTGAAAACCTCAACATCTTAAACAAACACAAACCAGCCACAACCCACTTTAAACCACCAAACCGTCCACATCAACCCACATAACACTATGGTTCACCAATTTACACACAAAACTCAACTGGTCAAACACAAACTGACCTAAACTCCGACCACCTACCCATCATCATAAAATACCAAAATGTCAAACAAACCAAACTACTGACTCAGAAAAACTACACAAACTACAAAAAAACAGACCTGGACACTATTCACCAACCATAAAGAAAACAAATACACCCTAAATAATCGCTAACACATCACACTCAAACAGCCATACACAATTTTCATTCCTAATTCCAAAAAGCAGCTAACAAAAGCGCATCCACAGAGGAACACATAAAAGAAAAATACAACCCTAACCTAACAACTGAAATAGAACAGCCTAATCAAACAACGCAACTCGCTCAGAACAAAAAACACCACATCAAATTCAAATGAAACACAGATTAATGGCCCTAAACAACCAAATCATAACCTAACAAACAAACATTCTTTAAACAACTTCTAACCTTCCTGCACCAAGACCAATCCTACACCAACCGAAATGTGGGAAAAGTAAAAATATATATATAATATATATATTATATATATACTATATATATATATATATATATATTATATATATATATATATATATATATATATATATATTATATATATATATATATACTATATAATATTATATATATTATAATATATATATATTATATACTCTTCCTTATTCATCTACCTTTTTCTCCCATGCATCGAAAAAGAAAAGCAGTAGAAGAATATGACAAAAGTCGAAAAGAAAAGCCCAGCCTTACCGCCCCCCTCTGTACCATTAATTAGTAAGAACTCGTCGCAGTCAGAAATTCCACACTAGACCATAGTCTCACTACTATACAATAACACAGGTAACAACATACCTTCATGTAAGACCCTAGCGCACTCAAGACTTAGTCCTTTAAACATCACAACATTTTTAATTGCACCAGCCACTTCCCTGCCATTCACAACTTCCTATCCTACACTCTGCATCATCCGTTCCCTTCTCATCCAACCTATACCCTAAATATTTAAACTCAGAACTTGTTCCAGCTGCCTCACATCTAACATAACTTCACACTGAGGAATTCCTCACTCACAACCATACCTTAACTCTTATCTATGTTTACTTTTTCAAACCCCTCCTTTTACACACCTTGCCAAATCTCTCTACCAATCCTCTCAAACTTCTCTACAGATTCGCCACACAAAACCAAATCATCCGCAAATAATAGGTAGGGCACCCTCCACTCATCTCCATTCTCCATCATTCTAACACCATTTCCTGCCACCACCACCTCTAATCTTCATAACCCCTCCATCCATATACAAATTGAATACCCAAGGAGACATAACACAACCCTGCCTCACCCCGCTATTTTAATACTAAACCACTCACTTTTGACACCATTTATTTTTACACACGCCTCACTATCGTCATACCATACTATATATATATATATTATATATAATATATTATATATAGTATAATATTATATATATATATATATATATATATATATAATATATATATATAAATAATATATATATAGTATATAATATATATTATAGTTACCTAGCAAAGACTCCTCCTGGTGGTCTTCGCTTGGGTGGGGGTTCATCCTCTCTTTCTCTTGTTGATGTTTGTCTTGTTCTCCTTTCACCTCTGTTGAATTTACAGTAATAAATTAATTAATTTGCAACTCTCCAAAGTATACAAACAATGACTAGCTATCTAATGTATGGATTTAAAATTTGATACTTACAAAATTTCAGTCTTTTATTTGCCATGAGGAAGTTTTTATTTATTAGTCTATTAATGCTACTTTACATTGTAAAAGTTTTTGGTATAATATAATTTTATTGAAATTGTTTTAATATAACCCTCGAGGGTTCAATTTTTGCTTGGGTCTGGTCCAGTTTTTAGCCTCAAAATGGAAATGGACAATTTTCTTAATATTCAGGCAATTTTGATCAAATGAAAAGCAAACTGCAGCTTTCACTGAGGTCTAAAATGTCATTTTCTGGTGTTTTTCTGTGTCTACTTTTTCTTTTGTATTTTCATTCTTTGAAAACCTAAGTTTTTGACATTTTTTGATTCATGTACTACAAATTTTTTCATAATGAATTCAAACTAGAACTATACAAAGATTGGTCTATTACTTAGAGCAGTGGTTTTCAAACTGTGGTGTGCGCACCCTTTGGGGTGCATCTCAAAATACCAGGGTGTGTGCAACAAGTGTAAAGAACAAATCTTAAATTTTATTTTTCAGTATTATATTATAATATAATTATAGAGTAATTAATATATATATATATATATATATATAATATATATATATATATAATAATATATATTATATATATATATATATATATATATAGGTATATATATATATTATATTATTATAATATTATGAAAGGATAGGGGTGCATGGAATCTATTTTTTTATTCTTGGGGGTGTGGCAGTATATATAAAAAAAAAACAAAATAAAAGAAAAAAAAATTTTTGGTAACCACTGACCTAGAGAATGAAAAACATTGAAAATTGATTTTTGACCCCAGATCCCAGCAATAGTTGAATTCAGACTCTACTTCTTTGGGTTTTAAAAATGAACAATTAGAATAATTTCTTTTTTCTGGTCATTTGATCAGGATAAAATTTGTAGGACATGTGTAGTCAAGGGAGATACACATTTTTTTATTTAGATAATTTTTTTTGCATATGCAGTAGAGTTTGGAATTTGCCCATGGAATAAATTAAATTTTTTTTTTTTTTTTGAGCATACAAAAAAATTATCTAAATGAAAAGGTGTATCTTCCCAGACTATATATATATATATATTATATATATATTATATATATATATATATTATATATATATACTAGATATAAAAAAAAAATATTTTTATTATATATATAAAAATATATATATATATATATATATATAGTAATATATATATATATATATATTATATATATATATATATATATATATATTTATATATATATCTGGAATCTGGAGTTAAAAATCAATATTTCATGCTATGCATCTCTAGGTAATAGACTGATCTTTCTATAGTTCAAGTTTGAAGCCATTTCAAAAAAATTGTAAGATGCCAATAAAAAAATGTCAAAAACAGGTTTTGAAAAAATGAAAATACAAAAGAAATAACTACAGACACATAAAAACATTCGAAAATGACATTTTAGATGTCAGAAAAAGCTGTGGTTTGCTTTTAATTTGATCAAAATTCGCTGAAATTAAAGAAAATTATATACATTCCCAGTTTGGAGCTAAAACTAAGCCAGCCCTAGCAAAAATTGGACCCTCCCCTTTTAATTAATTAAGGGGTCATTCCACATGAAATCACTTAGGGTTCCCGATTGAAGATCTCGCATATTGTATGCGCATTTGGGTTGAATGAATATATATATATATATATAGTATATATATTATATATATATATATAAAATTTTTATACATATATATATATATATATATATATATATATATATATATATACTATATTATATATATATATATATATATATTATATATATATATTATATACTATAGTATATATTATATATATATATTATATATTAATATAATATTATATTATATATATATTATATATATATATATATCTTATATATAAAGATTTTTTTGTTCATCCCTCCATCCAGATCGCTAGGCAGCAATTGCTTAGAGTATTTTTCCCCTCCTGTAAGACAGGGCAATGCCCAATGATATGTGGTTTTAAAAAAAGACCAAATCTACTTTAAAATTTGACTGTAATAATCTTCGCATAAGCCCATGGAGGCTTTATACTCCTATTTTTCCCCTCATGCTCTTATTTTAGAAACAATAGAGTTGAATGGAGAAAAAAGCAATATTCATTTTTGGAATCAATGCACTTCAATACACCATTAACAGGTCTAACATCTGAAGTCCACCAAAAAGCAGTGTTTCTCAGGTCGCTACCGAAACCTACATTGTCTGTGGATTTTAGAAAAATTTTTAAAAATAAAACGCTGATTTGTTTTTCTATAATTTATTCAAGGCATTCTTCCGGTTGCTGACATTTCTACATCAATTGGTAGGCTAACTTGGTCCTTAGACTATTCAGACACTGCAAAAAGGTCAGAACATTTCCCACCTTTTAAGCCACTGCACCTCAACTAAAACCTAATAGTTATAACCTTGACTTCTTTAATACATTTTAATGCTTTAAAGGTATAAAAATTCATAATTGCAGTTTTGATATTTACCATCATGCAACTAATTAATACCCTTATGCTGGTTTATTCAGCAAGTGCAGATTGAGATATCTATCGCATGGCTGATTAATAAATTTAAAATATTCACAATAATTATTCTATGAAAACAAAATAGCTTTTACTTGAGTATTTTTTTAAAATTAATTAGAAAAAAGTTTAAAAAGCATGAATTTTGAGGTTTTTAGTCTTTTGTTTACATTTTAATGTGTATAGATTACACTATTAATAAAAGTTTTTATTTTTTGTGACCCACAGTGACCCCTTATTATATGTGATCACAACCCCAAGCTTGAAAGTTTTAAAGGCACAGAGTTTAATAAAAAAAAAAAAAAAACTAAACATCTAACATTCAAAAAAATTGTCAATTTCTGAACATTTGCCCTCTTACATCTAAATTTTAAGCTCTAATATTCATAACAAAAATTAACTACTGTACCTTGGTTCATTAAAATCTCGACCAGTTAACCTTTTCAAATTTTCCTCCACACCTTGTAAATCATCCTGAACTCTCTGAATTTCTGACTGGATAGAAGAAACTAATGCATCACTGCTTATAGTGGAGGCCATGTTTAAATAAATATAATTAACTTACTACCTGAAAGAAAATTCTATAATTGTTAATTTTTATAGCTTATACGGTATATATATATATATATATATATATATATATATATATATACATATATATATATATATATATATATATATATATATATATATATGCTCTTTGCTCAATCTTCTTCTCTTCTCTCTTCTCTCCATATATATATATGCATATATATGAAGTACCGGAGGATTGGCTGGAATTTTGAAAAATTCTGGCTGGAACCGGAATTTCTAATGAACCCTTTAACTATAAAGAAATGTAAAAAAAAAATATTTTTATCAAACTTTCAATATAAAATCTTTTATAAAATAAAATAATTTTTCTCTTTTAATAAAACACAATCTTAGATTTTATAAATAAATTGAAATGTATCAATATATAAAATACATATATATATACGCGCCTGCTGCTGCTGCTGTATATATGGGCAAAAATTTAAGATTGTGACCAGTAAATTTTGCGAGGAATACGTTGAAACAAGCTGTGAGTCGTGAGGTTCTACAAGGCGATTAAGTATATATATATATATATATATATATATATATATAACAACATAACCTTCACTATATATATATATATATATACTTATATATATATATATATATATATACTACTCTATAAGTCAACGTTTCGATTAGCCATCATATGTATCTTAAAAACTATTAAGGCTAAATTAAAAGGAAATACGTTTTCAGCGGCGACAAAATATTGCTTTAAGACATAAAAACAAAACAAAAATTGGTTTAAAAAAAACTATTTCAAATGCAGAACAGACACATAAAGCTGAATTTAGAGACTCAGGATAGGTGGGCCTTTAATGTTGGGTGGAGTGTAAAAGTTAAGGGTACCCAAGGGTTGATGACCGCAGAGATGGCAGGAGTCGGGGTCTCTCAGCCTTTCGGGAATGACAGGGTGGGACTATTTCCCCCTCTGAGAATACTCCGGAACTGTCTTTGGTATTTAGGTGTTGCGAGGGTTCCTCCGCCCCTCCCTACGTTGTATGGAAAATGTCCCCGTCGGCTCAGGCCCGCCCTCATGCTGTATATAATTTTAGGGGCTCAAGCTGATGTTGGGGACTGAGGATAGTTCCCTACTGTCATCCATCTAGAGCCGAGACCCCACGACAACTAATATCTATGCGGCCTACTCTAGGGTGTTCGTTGGTTTTGAAATCGATATATATAACATATATATATATATATATATAACATATATATATATATATATATATATATATATATATATAATATATATATATATATATATATATATATATACTCAATCGCCTCACGAACTCAGCGCAGCGCGAGTCGATCTAATACAGACTCACGCAGCTTGTTTCAACGTGCACCATAAAATTTTCTACCTGGTCATTATCTTTAGAATTTTCCATAGCATCATATACTACGTTTATAACGGATATCCAGATAGGTTAGGCCTTGGTTTGGGACCCAACTAGTTGAAGTTATGATAAGTTTTGTTATACGGTATACACAGAAGTAAATACTGTGTACCAATCTTATCTAACTTACCTAAACTAGGAGGGTTAATGAAACCCAACCTACATATGGTTATAGCATGGATGCTGCCATAGACTCAGCCTAAAATGAATACATATATGCTGTGATAAAAGTTAGAGCTAGGAGGTTAGATGGTCCAGACTATATATATACATATATATATATATATATATATATATATATATATATTTATATATATATATATATATATAGCATATCTTCTTAACTGCCTATGCTATATATATATATGCTCATTATTTGTGATATTAATTTGTACTTTTTTTTTTTTTTATTGTATATTACACACAAAACAATTTACAAATTCTTTATTTTCTTTGTTATTCTTTAAATTTCTATAAAGCTATAATATCTGATTCACTTTCGAAATTAGTGAAAAAATTGATTAAAAAAAAAAATAACTTATCGATATCCAGTGTATCATCATGTATCCCTGAAAGCAGCATTTCCAACTGATTCCTCATCCCCTGCAAACGGAAAAAAGTCCAATTGTTATGAATTTCAGAGCGTTACTATTAATATTTTTAGTGAAAATATTTAACAAAAATAAACTCAAATGCGTAAAAAAAACTTCAAATTATTTTTAAAAACCATTTTTGTAAATGAAATGTTTATAGTTTTAATATAGTAGCATCGGGCGAGGTGACTTGGACCACTTTAGGTATAGCTTCGTCTCCCGACTCTCTCCTAATGCACTTTTTGGAATTTTTGAATTGGACCCACCGATGAGGGGTGAATGGGACCATCTGTTTAAATTCCTCTTTTACGTATAAATTCAATTTTATATTTTAACTTTTTACTTAATATAATAATTGTTTATCTTATTATATTTAATGTAAGTAATAAAAATGTCAATAACGATACATAAAGAATAAAAATAAGGTGGTCAGATTCACCCCTCTCTCAATAAAAGAGTTTTGACACTTTTTGGAACTTGTATGTTTATAAAAATTTAGTTTTTATTTTTAATTTTTACTTACTTAAGTAATATTTACGTATATTTAAATTGAATTATATGTAATAAAAATGTCAATACGTAAAATACGAAAAACAGTGGTGATTCACCCCATCATCAAATTTTATGGCGGGGTGAATCGGACCAGAGGCCCCTGATTTTGCCACTAATACTGTTGGAACAAAAATTTACTTTGCCAGTTTAAAGGTAACATACTCGGTGGCATACACTGAAAAATAATTAAAATCTATTCACAATTTTTCATTTTTGTTTCTTAAAAAAAAACTAAGTTTTTCAAAGTGAAATTCTATTGAAGGCCATTTTATAGCCTCATTTATTATATTTTTAAAAATATAAAAACTTTCTAAAAATTAAAGATGATTTCGAAATAAAACTTGTAGTACTAAGGTGGGGCTATAAAATGAAACGAAATTTTTTTTTTTTTTTTTTGTGGACAGATTACCCCCTCCTAAAGAGGCGGGCCGGTCACCCCGCCCGGCGGCTGCTGCTTCTACGTGCAAACTGAAGTCGGTAATACACCACACATTACCTAACTTTTATTAAAAAAAATTAATTCAAAATATTCATTTAGTAATAGTTGAGTTTAACAAATTCTGATGAAATATAGATATTTTTTTCCGATAACTTTTTATATCTTTAGGCCCCATGTTAAAAGGTACTAGAACAATTTTGCCAAACCTCTACAATTGTATGAAGTTGTGAATGTACGCCAAGAATGGAAGCATTTTTTCGTCTTGAAGAGTAAAAGAATGATATATAAGAAACTATGAAAAATGTTGTGTATAAAAATATTGTAAATTTGGCAGATAAGGATTGATATTTGTTAATAATGATAATAATATATATATATATATATATATATATATATATATATATATATATATATATATATATATATATATATATATATATATATATATATATATATATATATATATATATATATATATATATAGTACTGTTACCTAAAAATAACCCATTTTTCATATTTTCGGCTATAACTATTAAATTATTTTACATATCTTACTTTTATAATCATTTCTTATAATGGCTAGGCCTAGGCTATATAACCCAGTAAAAAAAATTTATTTGGCTTTAAAACTTTTGTAATTATTTAGACCCAAAAAAAAAAATAAAAATAACCCGCCATTTGCAAATGTAGCCCACTTGTATGACAAAAATAACCCATCCCCAAAAACCCTCTCTAGAGTGGCAATATGCTGTTATTAGTTATTAGAAGTATGTTACGCGTTATTTTAATTAAATATAAATGAAAATAAAGAAAAAAAAAAAAAAAAAAAAAACATCAAATTTAAAATAAGAAAATCAAAATTTTAATTACCTTAAAATAAATGAATTATGTATGTTGTTGGAGCTGGTTAATTGTATGCAGACTTTTGTTTCTTTTACTTTCTAGCACCCCATCTGCGTTCGTGGGTACTTTCCAATGCTGGCCTACTTTCCTGAGGTACTTTCCAGCTACTTTCCATATTTCACGTATATTCCTGAGCTGTTTTTCGTATGATGTCATTGCCTTTTAGACTATGATGTCATCCCTCATGTACGTTTGTGAGGCTCAGCTACTTTCATGTATGTTCCTGAGTGCTCATGTACTTTCATGAGATTTTTTAACCCACTGCCACCCCTACCACCCTATGTTCTATCCTTCAATACTATGACATCATCCACTCAGCTACTTTCCAAGCTTTCCTACTTTTATGTACTTTTCTGAGCGTTTTCATGATGTCATCACCTTCTTCCATGTTTCCAGCTACTTTCAATGCTTCTAACTGTTTTCATGAACTTTCCTGAGCGTTTTCTGTATGATGTCATCACTCAGCTGCTTTCCCTGGCGTTTTCTGGCACGCGATGTCATCACTCAGCTACCCTTTTTTTCCCTGAGCGTTTTCTGTATGATGTCATCACTCAGCTACTTTCCATGTTTCCAGCTACTTTCCAAGCTACTTTCAATGCTTCTAGCTGTTTTCATGAATGTTCCTGAGTGCTCATCCATGCCTTCCCTGAAACTTTAACAACTTTCTATAACTCAGCTACTTTCCTGAACTACTTTCCATGTTTCCAGCTACTTTCAATGCTTTTAGCTGTTTTCATGTACATTCTTGAGTGCTCATGTTTTTTCCTGAGCGTTTTCAGTGATGTCATCACTCAGCTACTTTCTGAGCTACTTTCCATGTTTCCAGCTACTTTCCAAGCTACTTTCCATATTTAAAGCTACTTTCCAAGCTACTTTCAATGCTAGCTGTTTTCATGTACGTTCCTGAGTGCTCATGTGGCTGCAGGGGCATTAGTGGCGTTCAGTGCCAGCTAGTGCGCTGCAGTTTTTTCCATGATTAGCCTTTCATGAGTGTTAGCCTTAGAGAGAAAGGTGTCACTTTGTTCATGTGCAGTTGTTGAATAGTGATGCATTCTAACTACTTTTATGTGGGTTATTTTATAGCATTTTTACTTTTGGGTTGTATTTTAACATTATTTTTTTTAGACTACTAAAAGATTAGAAAAAAGAACCATATAGCATGTTGTTAGAAGCTATAGCGCATATACATGCACATTTTCAATTAATTTGGAAGTGGGCTATTTTTATCATACAAGTGGGCTATATTTGAGGTTCACTTTGGAAGGTATGTGTGTGTTGAAGGGTTGCATAAAATTTCATGAAATTTGCTGTGGGATGAGATGAAAGATGGGACTAACATAATTTAATTAAATATTAACATAATTTACAGAGTTCTTAATGCAGCATTGGCTGCAAAAGTCCCCAAAATTCACTCCAAGTCCCTTTAAATTGTGTGAAAATTTTGAAAATTTTTAAAAATTTCCCAAAATTCAAAAAATCAACTTCGAACAATTATAACACCTTTTTTTCACTCATACTCGATGGGATTAATAGGTGCACCAAATTTTTTGGTTCTACGCCTCATATATACTGAGATACAGAGTGGGCTATTTTTATGTAACCAAAACAGGTGGGTTACATTTAGGTTACAGTACTATATATCATTGAAAAGACCTTGAAACATGCTACCAATTACATATTTTGAATCAGAGTATAAAGCTTATGATAAAGCGTATAAAGCTTATTAAAACTAACGAACACCCTAAGAGTAAAAGCAGTATAGATATCAGGAGTCCAGGGTCTCTCGGCCTCTGCATCCCCATCGGCTTTCGAGCCCCCTAATGGAAATGTTTCCTTGAACTTCCTAGAGGCCGAGAGACCCCAGATCCTGATATCTATGGTCCCTCTAGGGTGTTAAAACCAATTTTAAATAACGACTTTACATAAAAAATAGCTTTAAACGCTGATTCCAAATATTGTTTGTTTTTAATGTAAGTCTATACTTTCGAGATAATTCTCTTGGCCCTTTTATGTATATATATAACGTATATATATATATATATATATATATATATATATATATATATATATATATATATATATATATATATATATATATATAAAAAAAATATATATAGTTAATTTGGTTTACATAGAATTAAATAAATAATTATGATTTGCTGTGAAGCTCTTTTATTGCAAAACAAGTTTTCTTTTCACTTTTATCAAATAAAATTTTGTTGTTAGGTTATTTTCTCTAGAAAACGTTAGATATCATTAGTGGTGGTTTAAGCATGGCTTCGTCATAGGCTTCGTATTGTAGTGCTGCCGAAAAAAATTTATGATAGACTTTGTGGTTTTGAAGCTAGTGTTCTCTTCTTGTATTATATATATATATATATATATATATATATATATATATTCTTTATATATATATATATATATATATATATATATATATATATATATATATATATGGCAACTGTTCTTTTTTAAATTTGACAACAGTGTTTCATAGGTATAACAACAAATCAATTGATTTTCCTAAAAATAAATTTTTTTAGAAATCTATTAAACTCAATAATACCTTCATTTTTTAAGAGTAAATCCTGTGATTTAAAAAAATAATAATTTTTATAAATTCCTGAGATTTTTAACAACTTTAAGGCCGTATTTTTTTTCCTAAAGAGTGACAATTTTCATTTTTGTTATTCTTCATTGTTTTTTTTTTTATCCTGAGATTTTTATAAAAATCGGGGGTGACACCCCTCTGCACTACTATTACCAAATCTGGAGTGACACCCCTCTACACTACTGATACCTGAAACACATTTGGACAATGTTTCTTCATCCCTACATGAATGAAGCTGAAAAATTATGATCCATTGTGTTATTTTTTATATTTTTATTGAAAATATACTTAAAATGTACAAAAATCAGTAAAAAAAAAAAAAACTTCAAATAATTTTTTAAAACAATATTTTGTAAAATTAAATGCATAGACTCTAAAAAAATAAAGTAATGAAGAATAAAAAAGAATTATTTGTTCGCTCTCTTTAGAAAAAAAAGTTGCTCTCTAAGTTGTTAAAAATCCACATTTTTCAGTGATCGATCAGGTTGGGTCTCTGTTCGGGCCCTCTAAATTAAGGTTATGATAAGTTTTGTTAGGTATACACAGAAAATCTATGTAGAAATTAACAAATCTTATCATAACCTAAACTTAAGAGGGCAGTTAAAACGAACACGAGGCCCACTAATTTTTATTATAAGAAAGTCTATGAAATTTTAAACTTTCAGAGGCTGCAACTTTTTCCTAAAGAGACTGCCCATTTTCGTTTTCGCTATTCTTCATTATTATTTTTAGAGTATATCCTGTGATTTTCAAAAAAAAAAAAATTTTCGTTTTTTTTAATAACAAATCATATAGGGTTTTATCTTTGAGGGTTGTAACTTTTTTTCCTAAAGAGACCGACATATCATTTTTTTTTTTTATTCTTCATTACTATTTTTTTAGAGTCTATGCTGTGATTTTTATAAAATCTGTTTAGAGGCAGTTAATCACAAAATAAAAAAAAAAACTTCAAATAATTTTTTAAAACAATTTTTGTAAATTAAATGTTTGTAGTTTTAATACAGTATTCACATGAACCCAAGTCAGTAATACTCCACAATTAACTTTTTTTCTACCCTTGGTTGCATTAGTTCTAATATGAGAAATATATTAAATGAGCATTCTGAAATTGGAGAAATGATCTTGCCAAAAAGAAAACGCCATGAGACTTAGGGAGCCGATTAATTTCTTTCTTTATTAGGGTGTTGAAAATGTATTCTAGCCTGGCTAGGTCACGTTTTAAATCGATATCACACAATAAAGACGAAAACGCAGCACCTATAAATTTTGGATAAAATCGATATCAATTTTTACACGAGTTCAGTTTTTCTGAAATACCTAGGCCTTAGCCGCCAAATTGCGTGACGAAATCCATTGGCAATAAGCCTAGCCTATTTCCAATACCTAAACCGGAACTAATCAGATTGTTCCATGTAGCCAGAATATTGGTTGCTATATTTGGGGAATTATCATAATCTAAGATTGTGGAATTATCTAGGAGAAAAGGTAGGAAAATGATGAAACAAGTCCAACAACATGGTTAAAGATTTTATTTTTTTTCTTTAACTTCTGTGGTAAAACGCCTAAGGCCTACCCAGTTTCCATCATTTTTTTTTGTCCTTAGTTTATCCAGCAATGCGATAACTAAGACCATAGAGCTGGTACTCCTATTAATTTATATTGATTATTGTTAATTATTGCCCCTTTTCATATTATCTTTGGCGGGTTTTTAGTTATTGCAGTAGAAGGAAAGCCAAATTGGCGGGTTTTAATTATAGTAGTTATTAATGTTAGATGGTATGTGTGACCATAACAGTTATTAAAGCATGTGGATGGTTTGGGTATCGCATTTATATTTCATTAGTTTGCGGCTAGAAGCCAGAGCTGGTGGAATTGTAGTTTTTAACAAATTGACAAGCCCTAGGGTGCTTTGTGGTTTTGCATGAGCATGTTTGGGTAGTGGGTTGACTGGGACAATCTCGATAGGCCCATGTTGCTTCTTACTGTCTCTATATTCTTAATGTCCCAATCTCCATGGACGTATACAGAGGCAGAATCACGTATTTGACAGAAAAAAAAAAATGAACCTTATATATATTTGCCAGACGGCGATTTTAAGGGTTTATTAGTAAAAAAAACTGAAAAAGATACATAAATCGATAGATAATGAAGTAGTAATTTCTAATTACTAACGTATTAAAAGCTTATATTTTTTATAAAGAGTTTTAATAGCTTCTTCTGACATTATTCTCCGCTAGATTGTGGTGAATGCAAAAAAATTGGGTGTCTACATCAGGGTTGTGGAGTCGGTTCAAAATTTGCCGAACCAATTCCGACTCCGCCCTCTTCAAAATTACCGACTCCAACTCCGACCTTTGAAAATTACCGACTCCGACTCCACCCTTGAAAATTACCGACTCTACCGACTCAAACTCCGACTCCACCCTTTTGAAATTACCGACTTTGACTCCGACTCCACCCTCTTCAAAATTTTCGACTCCGACTCCGCTCCGACTCCACCCTTTCAAAATTGCCGACTGCGACTCCGACTCCGACTGCGACTCCACTCTCTTCAAAACTACCGACTCCCCCACTCCGATTCCGACTCCACAACCCTGGTGTGCGTATAGGTCGATAAGACTGAAAATATTGTCCGGGCAAGAACAATATAGGATTAAGGTTTTCGATTTTGAAAAAATGACTGTTCGAGAGAATTTCTGGGGTTTGAAGTTCCTAAAGGGATGGATGGTAAAAACTATTACAAACGATTAGTTTGCTTTTAGAAAAAGATTTGGATCGACATCTATATATATATATATATATATATATATATATATATATATATATACCATATATATAACAACAACCATACACTATCTGCCTCTGCACCTCTCTTTCTTATATCTATTTATATATAATATATACTTTCTCATATACATACTCTTACCTCTGCTCTATATATATATATATATATATATATATTGAAGGTGGTAAGTGAGTTGACAGGAGCCACCTTCAGCAGAGGGAATGTCTCTTCGTTGTTGAAGAGTTGACTCCCAGTTAATGCAGATGATTGGCGTTTCAGTCCAGGGGGTGCTTTGGACTCTCTTCAGTGGTGGTCGCAGCCCCCTTCCACTCGAGACGCCACAGAACTCCCCCAGTGAGCATTGCTTCGCGAGCTTTTTAACTCTGCTGCGCACCTGGAAGGACGTTGGTCAGCTATCAGATGAGAGCCAGGTGCCTACATTAAAAGACACTGAAGGCTAAAACCACTCTGCTCTTACGTGCAGTTGATCACCTGCAGTGAGAGCACAGTACAGGCGTTATTACAGGATGGCCGAACAGAGCAGCGCCCAGCACAGAGCTTGAATTGATGGGTGATGGTTGCTTGCTGGTGTTCGTCGTGCCACTCCATTGGCACATGTCACTCTGGTGGTCACCAATATGAGGTAGTAGTGGGGTTGACTTGAGAACCACGCTTCGCAGAGGACCTGTATTCGTTGGTGGGGTTGACGTTGTGCGATGAACAAGCGTTTTTCGTCCAGGGGGGCTGCTTTGGACTCTTCGGTGGTGGTCGCAGCCCCCTTCCACCAGACACATACAATATATATATATATATATATATATATATATATATATATATATATTTACAGTTACGTAAAAAACCTCAAAAATATATATATAATAATAATATATATATATATATCTTTATATATATAACTCTATATATACCTATATATATATGATAAGCCTCTAGAAGAGCCACAATCATATCTCAAAAACTACAACAGCGAAAAGGAATGCATTGCTGGAATCCTGGTCAAAATTTACCGAGAAAACTGTATACAGAACAATCATATCGAAAACTACAACATATGCTTCTTAGAACTAACTTATATTTGGATTTCTTGTTAATGTAGATAATGCTGAAAATGGTAAAGAAAAAAGTAAAAATAAAATTTAAATTCAAATAAATGTGGCTATTTTTTTTTTTTTTTTTTTGGAGACCAGTGCTGGGTCATAGTATATACACGTAAAATTATAACCAATATATATATATATACATATCTATATAACCTTATATATATATATATATATACTGCTCTTTTTATATATATATAACTATATATGCTATATATATATATAACCTTATATATATTATTTGTCAAGGTATTACACGGCAATGTGGGGGCTCGACCGACGGGGAACACAGGGGGACGTTTTCCATGCCCCGTGGGGCGGAGGAACCCCACACATTTCCCACCCAAATACTGCAAAAGAGCACGGGGTTCGGAGACCCTCAGGGAAGTAGTCCTACCCCATGGTTCCAGGTAGAGACGACTCCTGCATCGATTTGCGGTATACCCTTGGGGTATTCTTTTTTAGTTAAAAAGCAAAATTTAATAGAAAGTCTATTTATTTTAACACAGTAACCAATAAAGGTCTCTAAATAGGCACTCTAATCATATTACTATAATTATTAATAATAAATTTTTATTTTTATTTTTTTTACCCTATTAATTTTACCAGGATTCAAAAATGTATTCCTTTTCGCTGTAGCTATCTATTCAGTTTTGTGATTTTCATGATTGTCAAACGACCATGTGTGAGCTCAATCTAAGTCTACTTATTAATAACCATTTATATATTTTCATATTTTTATAATAATATTATATAATATTATTTATTATATATTATTATTAATATATAATTCTTTATATAATAATAATATATATATATATATATATATTATATATATAATATATAGCATAATAATAATAATAATAACAATATAAATATGTATGTAATAATAATATATAATATATGCTAATATAATATATATAATAATATAACAATATATATAATAACTTAGCACTGCTGTATATAATATGGATGTATGTATGTAATAATATATATATATAACATATATCTGCTGCTGCTCTTGTAGCCAACCAACGGCGCCTTAACCATAGCTGCTGCGCTAACCTTCCAACGCAGCCAGCGCAATAACCCAACAGCTTGCCAGCAACGCAGCAGCCAGCAACAACCATATAATAGCCTTATACGCTTATGCTAATATATATTTCGCTCAACCTTTGCCCTAAATGAAATCCTGCCTACGCTACATGATTATCTCTGTGGGATGGCCAATGCAAACAGGTAGCTCAGTACAATTGACGTACTTTCCCAAATTACATTTGGGACATTATATAAATAAAGACATTAGGGCACATTAACGGCTCAGTGGTGTCCTTAAAAGGAAAAAAATTGCAATTGTTAAAGAGTTCTTAGTAATATTATTATTTAAAAAAAAGTAAAATATCTACTCAATATAGCTCGAGAATTTTCTCATTAAAAACATCAGATTTATTACCAAGAAAAGGAAAAACGTAAAAGTCAAATTTTGGAGCGCAAGTAACAAGGACCACGCGGAGAAAATATTAAATAGATAATCTTTAAGTGCTTTATAAAAATACATGAGCAGGATAGTTATTATCATAAAAGTACTCTTTTAAAAAGTCCATTTCAAAGTGAAATAAACTCTAATTATAATCATAAAAAGTACTCTTTTTAAAGAGTTCATTTCAAAATAAAATAAACTTAATTTAGAGCAAATTTTAAAAGTGCTTTCTATTAATTAAGTTTTAAGAACTTAGTTTAAATTACAACTACAATAGCTAAAATAATTCAAACCTTACCCTGGAAAGTTTTCTTCCTAATCACCCGAGTTGTTAAAATCGAGCCCCATCTATCAATTAAAACATTAAGATATAACAAATTATTGCTTGCTTCCGTTTCCATTGTAAATTTTATGTCATTATGGAAATTATTAATGAAATCGAAAAACATCCTTGCATGTTCCATTTCATTAAAAATAACAAAAGTATCGTCAACAAATCGGCAATAAAATACAGGCTTGAGATGGAAAGGACATTCATTTAAAAATTTTCTCTTCCAACCAGAACATAAATATATTGGCAAATGTTGGTCATAAAGCCCTGTCAAAGGAGTGAAATTTATCATTAGGATTAATAAAAGTTCTGCTCAGAATAATATCTAAAGTCTCTCGCAAGGGAACATTTGTAAGAGCTAATAAAAGTGCTTTACATAGGATTCTATTCTCTAATAGTCTCCTCACTCTTTGTATTTAGGCCTAATAATAAATTTGTGCTATGATTTTGTAAGAATCGGTGATGGAGCAGTTCTGCCCAACTTTCACCTAAAATTGTGCTTGTGCATTAATGATATTTTTTAAATATTTGCTCTTATGCATTATTAGGCTAACTTATTTAAAATTCTTAAATTAATTGCCTCAAATTAATATGTATGATAGTAATGCCATCTTTCTTTGCTTTTAATAATTTGATGGACTATTGACGTCAGACAGTTTTGTGCTCTAAAAATTTGCTTTAGAACTTCTATCTTTGGTTAGTGGTCTCCCTTTAAATATGTGCTTATTTGTCTCTACATTGAAACATATTCTTAGTTGAGTGAATGTATTAATTGGTTTGGATGTTTATTTATTGATTGAATACTTTTTACTTAAAATTTAAATGTTTGAGCTTGTTTTATCTTTTAATTCTGGTTTAGGCTTTGAGCTATTCTCAACATCGTTGACTTTATTGCTTACAACTTTGATTTGCACACTTATCGCTTTAAAAAAATGTTTTAATTTGCTTAATTACTTTACTTTACATGTGTTTATTCACATTTATATTACTTGACCTGTTGGTTTTTAAACATTTACATAACCTTATACATTTATTTGGTCTATTTTATATTTTGGCCTTTGGCATGATTTAAAAAAAAAATTCTTTAATTTGCTTAATTACTTTACTTTATATATGTGTTTATTCACATTATTTGGCATATTGGCTTTTAAAAATTTACCAGACCTTTGTATTATTTGGCCTATGGGCATTTTAAAAATTTATTTGATTTTACATAAATATGTTTGGTCTTATTTTACATCTTGGCCCTTGGCATGTTTTGAGAAGAAAAATACTTTAAAAATACTTTGACCTTGTATGTTTAGTCTTTTGATAGTTAAATTTTTTTTTATTTTGCTTTAAACTTTTTTACCAATTTAATTCTGGTTTGAGCTGGTTCCACAACAGTGCTAGCTTATAGCCTTATACTTTTACAAAGGTGTTTATTATATCACAAACAAACATGGTTCAAATCTAAAATCTTACTTTAAAATTTTAAATTGCTCAATCATATTTGAATAACTTATTCTGCTTTCCTTTTTGATTACCATATTTTGAATACTTTGCTTATATTTTGTATAACATATTGCTTGAGCTCTTGCTTAATAATGATTACTTAATACTTCAATTTGGTATCATGCATGTGTGCCTACATTAATGATTACTAGAACATCTGGCACTTGTGCTGGACATATTTGTTGCTTATTGACATTTACCTTAGTGTCTGGACAGTCTGGCTCCCATTGATCATTTTATACATGTAAATTAGTCTCTTGCCCTTTATGTTGCAAGTAGTAGACTTGCTCATCCAGCTTAAAGTAGTTCCAGGTTTGTTTGTTTGAAGGTTAAACTTTGTAAATATGTTTTAATTTGCTTTGTATTAATTGCATGGTATGAGCAATTGCAGTGTTTTCTGAATTTAATGTTTTAAAAGTTGTTTGTACATTTGAAAATAATTTTCCCTAAATTTGCCTTACCAAGAGCTTTACAGTTTGTTTTAGATTTTCACCGATTTGCGCAAAGCGGCCAGGCGCCCACCAATGATGCTGCCTCTTTTTTTTTTAATAAATGATTAATTAATTTTTTTTTGCCCAAGCGAACAAAACTTTTGTTTCCTCAATTCAAAAATATTTTCATTGTGTGCGCTTTCTCAGCGTTCGCAGCATTTCTGTCCTTTATTTATTTATTTATTTGAAATATTGGCAACTAGATTTTTATCGTACTGACGTCTTGCTGAAAAGTGCAGACAAAGCCATTGTTTTTCACAGTAAAGAATAAAATCCCTGATCTGATAAAAGATTGTTTCAGTGTTTCGTAATAGACTTTCTTTTCTTTCCCTGATACAAATTTTTAATATTTTTAAACAATTTTTTAAAGCATTTTCGTACTTTTAGGTGATACTAACAAGGCATAAAGAATTAGTTACATAATTTTAAATATCTTACGCAGGAGCTACTTGTCAAATGCTAATTTGTAATGAAATTCAAAAATGTTTTCAGTTTTAAATCTTTACATTTAAATGATAAATACGTTTTATATATATATATATATATATACACTATATATATCTTATATATATATATATATATATATATATATATAAATAATAATATAACATATATCTATATATATATATATATATATATATATACTTTGCTTCTATGTATAATAATATATATATCTTTCATATATATATATCTATATATATTATATATGTATATATATATATATGTAACAATAATAATATATAATATATATATATATATATATATATATATAATATATATCTATAATATATCATATATATATATATATATGTATATACTATATATATATAGCAATATATGCTATATTAGCATCTTTATCTGCTCTTCTTTCTTAATATGTATAATATATATATATATAACATATATATATATATATATATATATATATGATGAATTAAATTGTAGTGTTCCTGACCCTTTTTTAAATAATCAATGTAAAAAAAGTTGAAACATTTTTGACACAAATATATATATATATATATATATATATATAAATATATATATATATATATATATATATAATATAATAACAACATAATATATACACACAATAATATATATAATTATAATTATTCTTTTTTTTACAGATATTTCCCTTGCTTTTGCTACTATAATATAATTATAAATTTTTTTTTCTACGGTTCCTGAAATGTCATTTAGAATTTATAAAAGTGGAGCTCAAAAAGAAAGGAGAAGCAGAAAGCTGAAGATATGCTTAGCAAATTGCCAAAATTAGATAGCTTCTTTATAAAGACAGATAAGGGGCATGAGTCGCCTGATTCTGGTGAACCCAACTCCAGTATCACAGCGGGTCCCTCATGTGATACTGATATCCGTCCCATTTCTGATACAGAACCTGGTACATTTAGTTCTATAGAATCTGCTTCAATGATTGAATCAAGAAGAATTCAGATTGACCAACAAGAGAGTACTAGTAGTACGAACAGAGAAGATCCAACCTCAAAAAACAAACAGAATGATGTTGGGCTATGGGATGATTTAAGCAAAGATGACATCGTATACTGGGTAGAAAAAGGTCCGTCAGAGTGTCAACACTCAGATGGTGCATTTGAAAAGTCAAAGAGGTGTTATGCAAACCAAGAAAGATATTGTTCAAAGAGTTTCTTCTATCCCAAACGGGATAACGGTGAAAAATACTGCAGAGAATGGTTATTATAATCACCAGAAACTGGTCGTGTATACTGTTTTGTGTGCAAACTCTTTTCAAATTCTCCAAAACCATTATCATCAGATGGATTTTCTGATTGGCGCAACACCTTTTTAATTCAAAATCATGAAATTTCTAAAGACCATAGAACGTCTTCAGTATTGGCATATCCACAAAAAGCGTGAAACAAAAAAGTGACACATCAACTAACCAGAACAGATCCTGTAATAGGCTGGCGGAGTACTGGAAGCCGTTCGCTGGAGCACGAGTTGTAGCAGTCATAGTTACTCTGGCAGAGCGTGGTTTACTTCAGAGGAGATAAGAAAATATTTGGTTCTCCCCACAATGGCAATTACCTGGATTACTTGAACTTGTTGCAATATTTGATCCTTTTCTAGCAAATCATATAAAAGAATTTGAAAATAGAGGATCTTACATCCTATATTTCTAAAACAATATGTGATGAATTTATCAGGTGGCAAATTAAAGTGAAAAATCAATTTTGGGTGAGTTTAAAACAACCAGGATACTTCCAGTTTATCTGTAGATTCACTTCAGACCTGTCCCTTGTAGATCAACTCACTGTTATTGTAAGGTATGTCGCACAAGATAATGGACTCCTGTTTTGCCTTCACAGGAATTTAGGGTGACATAATGGGAAAGTATGGCTAAGATGGTTCATGATTACTTAGTAGATGTCGTGATGAATTTTGGCCAACTCAGCGTCAAGAGGCAGTCTGTACGATATTTGTATGTCTGTAATAAGGTGTGAGAATGGTACTGAGAAATTAATAAGTATATACTATACATCTCCATGATGCGCCGGTCATTCGTTGAATCTTGTTGGTAGGGCAGCATGATTCTTTCTTTCTTTTAGTCTATTTCAAATTTACTTTGGAATTATTCAAAGAAATATATGAGTTTCTTTCATTCTATGGAGTGACGTTGCTGTTCTATTAGTTTCATTAAAGATCATTCAGCGTTCCCAAAGTCTTTGTCAAAGACTAGGATGAATAACATTACCGAGAATTACAATTGCAATACTTGACGGTTCACAACGAAATATTTTTCTGCATTGCTTCAGGTTGCATATTGTTTACAAAGCAAATTGAGAAACCTGACTCATTTGTTAAAAAACAATTTTGAATATAAAACGAACTAGAATTGAGTAAATGTTATATTTGTGGAGTTATTTGCTGGATGAATTTCTGGACAGTCGGGATAAATTACCAGGACCAAATATTAACTAGATATATATCTTAAATAAATTGTAATGGCTTCTTTCATGGTTTGTTGTTAAAGGTTTAAATCTGTCTGATTATTTTTTGAAAAAATATAAACAAAGACAAATTACTTTGATGTTGAGTGCCAAGAAAAGCAGAGGATCTAAAGGAACTACTTAGAATGTTTAAGAGGAAATCTTCAGCATGAGGACCAGGTTCGATCAAGGCATTTATGCGGGTCAGTGGGCGTAGGCGGGATTTCTGAACTCACTAGAGACAGGTTGGGTGATATATATGTGTAATAAATATATATATATATATATATAGCATATAATATATAATAACATATATATATATATATATATATATATAATAACATATAACTGTATATATATATATACTCTTTGTATATAATATAATATAGCCATAACATATACTTATAATTTATATATATATATATATATATGTATATATACATATATACCTATATATATATATATCATGTATATATATATATATGTATATATAACATAATAGTATGTATCATATAACTCATCTCATCATCTTATCTCTTAATAACCAACAACATTATATCTTATAATGTTAAAAAATCATTATTCTTGTATTAAATCTTCCTATTTTCCATTAACTGCTTTTTATAAAACTAAGGGATTTAAAATAGTTACAAAAATTTAAGAATATTTCTTGTCTCTCTGTGTTTTTACACTAAGATTTAGAGACTTTCTGGGTTGGGTAAAAATTGCTGGTTAGGCAACAGCCGAGGCGTGTTTTTGAATATTGAAGCGAGGGTCGCTTAGGGCAGAGTACTGAAAGCCTTTGAGCACGTTAAGAGTTAAAATGTAGCTGTGCGCTATAACTGTATTATTTTATAAAGTCTCCATTTGCCAGAAAATAACTAAGTATATTTATGTTTTATAGTTATAAGTGGATAGGCTTGATAAATCTTACCTTATTAAAAGATAGAGTATACGCTTGTCCAAGCTTGAATTGGGCTAGGATTCTATGATGCCAAGCTAGCCCCAACTTTATATTCCGACTTTAGCAGGGCTGGTTGTTAGGTATTCTATCTATTCTATTTAATTCTAATCTTCTCTAACTTTATCGCCCTATCCTTGGTTTAAGTTTGGTACAACCACTCTTACTAGGTAATAGATTATGATAGCCTTAAGCTTTGAACTTTAACTACCTATACCTTAATTAATAAAGCCTTCAATAAAAAGGCACAATCCCAAGTTAATTACTTAGGAAAATTGATCGTATTAGTCATTAGACTTGAAGGTGAGTTGCATGTTGTGATTTTAAACTTTTAAACTTTTTTTTATTTAGCCAAAGCTTCGTTAGTAATTGAATAGACGTCTCAATTTGGAAGGAACAGTCACAAACTGTTCTATTTTCTTTCGGATAATTCTGCAAAGAATTTTTCCAATAACTTTCCTAAGTAAATTTAGAAGACGGTTATTTTAATAATTATTTATGTGTTCACAAATGGCTTATGCTATTTGAATTTATTTATTACTCACCTTATAGCTTGAAGTTTTATATTACCAGTTGTGAACACTTAAATGTGAATTAACGTAAGTAGTTATTTTTGAAGATTATAAATTACATTGTTTTAAATTTGTTTTTACAATATGTGAATTTTGTTTTGCAAGTGAAGAGTCTGTTCCCTCAATTGAAATTAATTTTGCAAAAACTCTTCTAGTCCAAGTTTTCAAGTGATTAAAGTGCCTCCCAAACAAAATTATATTTTTGGTGTGATTATTTGGCTAAATTAGATGCTCCATACATAAATCCTGTGCATTGTTAGATTAAATTATTTCCATTAAAGCTGAAACTTGAGGTGTATGATGAGAATCTGATTAGGCTTCCTATTACTACTAAATTCTGCTTTGCTTAAGATTGGGCTCTCACTGTTTGCCAAATAGGCTATTATTGAACTTCTAGGTATAGTTTTACTCTTAGATAGTGCTAGGGCATTAATGCATCTCTCATGGGGTTTGAATTTTAAAGTAAATGGGAATAATGCCTTGCACACATATCTGCTTTGTGCATAGAAGGGCACAAATAATTTGTAAATATTGCTTTAGATTTAAATTAGTTGTAGTAGGCTATTTAGATTAACAATTTTAGGTTTATTTATGCTTAATTAAATGTTGTAAATAACTTTTTGCTTTAATTTTGTTAGGACTATTGTCATCTGACATTTTTGCGCTTTTAAAATTTGCTTTAGGCCTGCTATTCTTGGGTAGTGGTCCTTTTTTATATCGTAAATTTGCTTGCAGGTGAACATTGTTTGTGTTCTTGGTGACCATCAACTGGTGAGGCCATGTTTCAATAGCTGATGAAGGATTTAGGCTCTTTGAACTAAAGCAAGCCTCAAAATATCGAAGACAATTTGGCTAAGTAAAGCAAGAAGTTATTTACAACATTTAATTAACAAACCAAAGTGTTAATCTAAATAGCTACTACAACTATTTTAAATCTAAAGCAGCTGACTACAAGTATTATTAGCCGCTCTGTGCACAAGCAGGTATGTTGCAGGCATTGTTCCATTTCGGCCAGTCGGCTCGCCTCAACAGAACAAAACTGGAAGGTCAGTATTGGCTGTTTGGCAGAAACGGTGTCTTGGCAAAGCCGGCCGGCAGCCAGGAAGCCTGGTCAGGTGCCATCGCCGCGCCATCAAGTTTCGGCTTTGTGAGTAATGTCCCCAACGGCACTGAAAGATTTATGGCGTGAACTATTGCAGCCTAATCACGCCAAAAACCTCAATTCCGGGCGTGCTGGCTGGACGAAAAAGGGCGACTACCGATTGAAGATTCTCTGCTGCGCCTTGGGTGCATCAAATGCGTTACAAGAGCACAGAGGCCCAAGGCAATGTGTTATAATCTTGGCTTTGAGACCAGTCATTTAGGCGGCACTGTCCAGTGACAGGGAGAGGCTGCGGCAGGCGCACTGTGAAGCAAATTGAAGTAGCAAATTTAATGGGAATGGCCAAAATGACAGATGTTCAAATTGCCCAGGAGGAAAGTTGACGGAAAATTCTTTGCAGAAATTCTCAGTCGCAATAGGCAGTTTGACTATTCGCTGGCGTCAATACTAAAACACTAACAACAAACCGAAAGTTAAAGGTTACAAAATCCGGCGCAGCTGCAGTTGTGATTTGGCGTGATATCGATTTCCCAGAGCGGCGGGTTGTGCTGCACGACGAATTGGGTATATGGGTATTGGGTTCAAAGCTTTAGGCTATCGTGTGCATTACCTGGCGCAGAGTGGTTCAAACAAGCCAAGGATGGGACGTGAGACAGAATGAAGGCGATACTGGCGGCGCCAGCCGGGGTAGGATGAGACGCTTGGTACGTCGTCTGTCAACGGACGGCATCGCCATATCTTTGGAGCGGGGTGTTATCAGAAACTCTGCGCCATGATCATAAAGTACTCAGCGCCTTCTCCTGCCGTAATTTTCTGGCGAAAATGAGCATAATGGACCATAACCTGCAGCGGTAACCTCTTGGCGACTTTCGTCACTGCGTTTCAGTGATTCGCGCGCGGTGCTAACCGGCGGCCGCTGGCAGAAGCATGCTGGTGGCTGCAGGGGGCATATTCTTAAACCGCGCCGACCGCCACAGCTCCGCCAGTAAAAGCGTTAGCAAAATTTAACCACAAAGAATTAATATTTCTGGCTAATATATAATATATATAGCAATAACATAGCATAGTAGCAGCAATAATAATATGCTCAGCGCAATAATATATAACAATATGCACATATAATATAATATAATATATGTATATCATAATAATAATAACAATAATATAATAATAATATATGTATATAAACGCATATAATAGCAATAATAATATATAATAATATACTAACTTAGCATAACCAATATAATTTATTTGATGTTAAATATGTATAATAATATAATAATAGCCAGCAGCAACATATATGTATAACCATATGAGCCTTGTAGCCAGCATAATATGTATCACTCGGCGCTCAACAGTCACGCCTCGGTATAAGCGATTGAAACGCGTGCTAACGGCGGAAGATTCTCCTGGGCATCGTCTTCACTAACTAACGCCGGCATCATTTAGTATCGCTACTTGTTTTTCAAATATCAGTGAGTGGCGCATAATTTTACATATATCTAGGCTAGCTATTTGGTCTTTTCAGGCGATATCGCGAACTCATCAGCTGGCGTATCTCGACCTGGTTCACCACTGTGAAATCGCGGCGGATACCTGCGGCGTGCAATATACAACTGAGCAATGCGAAAATATTCGTTCTGATCATGGTACATTGTCTGATGAGCGCGTTTCGCACCGAGGCGATTTGCGAAGAAGGCGGTGACCCCTGCATCTAGCTCTTGGGCATTGCCTCGAAAAGCCTGCTTGGCCGGCAACATTATGGATGTACATTGCTGCCCAATCCCAGTAACATTCTTACGCCACCCTTGCGCCCCAGCCCGAACCGGCATTATCTTGAGCGTATCGACGTGCGCCGCTGTAGGCATCATGAACCGGCCATACACCGTGCGCATGGCCTGCATCTCTGGAAGGTTAGCATGTGGCGCTGCACGGCGGCGATGGCTGATCAGGAACAATGGGGTCACAATCCACTGCTGTTTTAAATCGTCAAGTGATTTTGAGCCATATCATTTGGACCTGGAAACGGCACTGTTTCAGAACTAACTATGATTTGCAGAAAGGTAAATGTACCTGGGTTCAGAAATGTCCCAAGGTAACAGGGCAAATATCTCTCTGGCCTCTGCCAGGCCTTTACTTGTTTGCCACAATGGACCAAGCATGGCAGTGGTGTAGTACCTGTTATAGTCGGCGATCCATTTTGTGCCGGGATACTTACTGGGCATGATTCTTCGAAGGCACTGCAATTAGATTGCGCCAGCTCGAAAATCCGTGACATGTTTTGAAGGAGGCTATTGCACTAAAAAGCGGCTTATACTGACGGTTTCTGTGCTGCAACGTGCTCGGTATTTTTCCCCGTGCTGGACGGACAGAAAATAACATTTGTATGCGCGCAGTTTGCACTCTTTTGTTTTTCAGTGACATCTGAGTGTTGACCTCTGACGGGCTTTGCACCAGCGCGACTGTCATCTTTGCCGCCAGCCCAACGTCTGCACCCGTTTTGAGGATGCTTTCACTGCTATTTGATCAATCTGAAAATTGCTTTCTTGTTCCAGCCGGGTTTGTATCAGTGGATCAGCCAGCTCAGAGAAGTCCGCCGTGTTGCAGCGATTCACCGAGGCCAGGGCGCCTCTGTGGCTGTAAAAGAGCGCAATTTTTGACCTTGGCGCCGGCTCTTAACTTTCTTCGCACCCGATTTTCGGCTCCCACTTTTAAAGTTCTAGTATTTCGAACCATGAAAAAGAACCCATAATTGTTAACAGCTGAAATCTGTAAAATAAAGGAAATAGCTATATATATATATATATGTAATAACCCTTTGACGAGTTACCATATATGTAATAGCAATAACTTAATAATAATAATATGGCAATAATAACCATAAAATAATATGTAATATATATATGTTTGGTTTCGAGTGTGAAATATCATTTCAAACACACAGTTGATGTGAGAGCCTCTGGTATATCAGCAACTTCACCATATATATCTTAAATGTATATGTCATGTATATGGCATATGTATGTATATGTAATATGTAATAATATGTAATAATAATATAATATATATATATATCTTATACGTAATATATGTATAATAATATATATATATATTAATAATAATATATATGTATATATATAATAATATAATAACAACATTTACAATTTCTGCTAACAAATATACAATAATAATAATAATAACATATATATATATATAATATTATATATATATATATAATATTAATAATATATGTATAATAATAATAATAATAATAACCAGCTTATATAATAATGCATAATATATATATAGTAATATATCTATAATATATAATATATATGTATATATAGCATATATAACATATATATATATATATATATATATATAACATAATAATAACCGAGCGTATGCGCTGAGTGAGAGATGGTTTGCAAATTAATGGCCTATCTCGTACAGAACCCAGCGTTGGCCTTCCGGCAGATATTTGGAAGGCCATGTGGCTAATTAACGCTGTGGTATGGTACCTAAATTACGAAAAATACTTGCAAAAACGTTTCAAAAAAAAATATTGAAAATTTATGAAGGAAAGAAGACGACGCCGGTATAACAGTACAATCAGATCGAACTATTTACTGAAAGAAGAGAAAAAACATTAAACACGATCTTTCGGCAGGATTTTAGGGCATTATCTGGTTGCCGAAGCAGGCTCAAACAAATGAAGTAAAATGCTCAATCATTGACAACTGTACGATTCAGGCATTTCCGCTATGAAATTAAAAAAAGGTAATTATCGTTTATTAAAGACATCATTATTTGACTTTAGCTTTAAATCGAAAAGATCTTAAGCTGAAATGATGATTTTATGCGTCTGTTCGAAGAGAAGAAGATGACGGTTTTAAATTACTAAATATATATATGCACTATCGTAATAACAGCAGCAATAGCTAGCCTTAGCAACTATGTATATCAATAATATAATATATATCGTAGCAATAATAATAACCAGCGTAATATATATATATATACTCGTATATATGCCGTATATTGCCCGTAGGGTTTGTGCTTTATTACCATACTGATCGTTTCATTGTCTCTCTTTCAGGCCCCTCGAGACCAAAACACTTGCAAATCCGGCCTATTAGCATTATAAGGTAATGTGTATTAATCAGGAACACATGGCCCAGTAGTGTTGCTAACACAAGGATGTAACTATGTTCATATAAGCAAAACCATTCAAGTAAAGAAAGACGATATTACTCGCGTATGATGACGATCCAGAGATTTTAGTGTTTGGCTAAAATGACCATATTTAAAATTTTAAGTAAGATTTTGAATTTAATTAATGGAGCTGTTTGTATTTATTTTTAACTGGCAAGAGTATGAGACATAAACTGGCACTGTTGATGAGTCCAGAGGTAAATTGTTGTAAAGAAAGTTCAAAAACAAAATAAAAGAATTTTTAACTATAAAAGAGAACTAAATATCAGAATCAAGTATCACCCAAAGTATTACTATTTCTCTAACCGAGAATTATGAAGATGTCAAAGAACCAAACATCTTATCATGGAAATCAAACTAGTGCAAAGAACAGCTCAAGGTCTGTGTGAAAATTAAGCCAATAATGATGAAGACATATGCCAGCTGTAAAGGCAAATGATTGACAGAACCGAATTTTTAAAAACGTGCTTGAGAAGGCCTTCAAAATCATAAATAGATAAGCGCAAATGTATAAGTTTATGAAATGTTTAAGAATATAACATGTACAAGCAAGTATTAAACAGAATTAAACAATTTTTAAAAGCAAATCAAAAACGCTACAATAAGGCGCGATATGATTGATAACCAAAAACGCAAACAAGAATAAAAATGGCACAAGCGCTATAGAGGTAACTAAAAGTATTGTCGAAATATCGTAACGTCAAACCAATCGGCGCATTCGCAACAAAGTCATGGCGCAGAGACAAATATTACATGACTGAACCAGCAATAGAGGGTCCTAAAACAGGGCAAACCTGCTGCGGTGGAAGTATTAAAATCCAAGCGCAGCCCAGCTCGCCACATGATATTTAAAGACAGTGGTGCCAAGAATTAAGTTGGCTAATGTGTAAAAGAATGATGGCCCAAAAATATCACGCCAGCAATGCACCCAGCTGTTACAAGATGAAGGTCAGAGGGGCAGAAACCATTAACTCCCAAATCATAACACAAATTTATCGTGGGCCTAGAAATACAAAGGTGCGAGAACTATTCAGAATAAATCTATGTAAGCGCACACCAGCTGCCACCAGTGTTCGAAACCACAGAGCAGAAGCTCCTGTGTTTGTTTGAGCATACTGTTTTGCTGTGCACGCCATGTTCTGAGTTGGAAGAAAATGAAGTGATCATGCACCCGCCACCAAGCATGCCGCCTTGTTGTTGACATTGCTGTTATTGGCCTAATGAAATGGAAGGCATCTGCTGCACTCGTTTCGTCTGTGAGGCTGGCTGACAAGGTGGCGCAGCCTGTATTGTATGTTTGGCCTCGGGTGTTTCAGTGGAGCTGATGGCGCTGGTTGGTAGTGGTCTGAAACTCAGTGTGGAAACGTTTAAAATTGTTCAAGTGGGCTTGTTTGTTTGAAATGAAGCTAACAAAGCCTTTATGATGGCTACCCTGTTTATGGCACGCAAAAACACTTTAAAAGTACTTTATGTTCAGCACACATTCGAGCCTATAAAGGCTTTTTAGATATCTGTTTATTTTTCTCCGCGTGATCGGTACTGCGTTCCAAATATTGTTTGTTTCTTTCTTTTCTTATTGTAAATCTGATGTTTAATCGAAAAGATGAGCGT
>JABUQX010030251.1:0-5000 GCA_015478945.1 Trachelipus rathkii
AAAAACTATAACAGCTACAGAAAATAAATAACATTTTGATTTCAGCATGTAATTTCATCGATGAACTTATATATATATAATATATACTATATAATATATTAATTATAAATTATAATATAATATATAGTATATTATATATATATATATATTATATTATTATATAATAATATTTATAATTATATATAATTATATATATATATTATATATTATATATATATTACAGAAATCGAAATTCAAAATTACAATCAATAAACAAAGAGAATGTTATTATTGTATTAAAAAATATATATATATATACATATATAATTATATATAAATATAATAATAATATAATTAATATATAGTATTATATTATATATTATATATATAATATATATATATATATACTATATATAAATATATAATATATATATATATAATTATTATATATATATAATATTATAATATATATTATATAATATATATAATATATATATATATACATATATATATATATTATATATATATATAATATTATATATATATATATATATATATATATTTATATATTATAATATATATATATATATATATATAATATTATATATAATATATTATAATATATATTATATATAATATATAGTATATATATAATATATATATATATAATATATAATATTAATAACTATATATATAATGTATTTTAATATGCAGGAACCCACTACGCCCACAGAGAAAGCGACCATAACTGGGTTGAATAACGACTCCATCGCTCGTCCTTTCTTGTACATATTTAAATTCAAGAAAATTTGGATTGTGAAATGAATATTCAGTCAAAAATGAATAAAAAGCTAAATAAATGATGTTCATATATTATAAATAGTCCTAATATTACATAACAAAATTATATGTTGCAAAGAATATTCAGTTCTTGAAGTTAAGAGAAAATTGTTACTGTAAAAGTGGGAGGATGCAGGTAAGATATGTGATAACCTTTTAGAAGATGTTATGGACCGTAAAGTAGGAAAATGAAGACGGCGATTGAGGTCCAGTTGTGGACAATTGAAGAGGATATGGAGAACAGATTGCGGGGTATTGCGACGGCAAAATTTACAGATAGGAGGAGGGTCCGTGAGTGTCTATGGATGAAAAGAAGAGGCTGTCATTTTGGCCTTTCTGTCAACGATTTCGTTGCCAGTTACCCATACATGAGAGGGGATCCAACATAGATGATATTTTTCGTACGAGAGTGTACCAGTCGAAGGAAAGGAAAAAATTGTTGAAGGCGGATGATACGGTGTTTTTAATATAGACGGTTTAGGCGCCTGGAGTGCGTTGACCGAATCTGAATAAATAATATAAGAGTGATCTTAGTTAAGCAATAGAATTCGAGAAAGAGCATTAATTCTGCCATAAAAATGGAAGCATGAGAGGGAGGGTATGGGAGAGTGTTGCGGTCAGGAAAGACAGTAGACGCATCCAGACTTTCCCCTGTTTTAAGCCGTCAGTAAACACTGTATAAATTCACCGTGACTGCGTGAAGTGATACAGGAATTATGGCCATTAACAAAGCAAGCAGCCCGCCTGGATTGGAAAGAGGAGGTCAGGACCAGGCAAATGGTGAAAGTAGGGAATAACCATGGAATATACCCTTCATCATAAGAGAACGGCGACAAATTTTGCAAAGGGATATTGAGAAAGTTAAGTATGTTATAAACTGTGCTTGCAAATGACCAGTTAGAAGAATTCTTAGGTATCCCCCACAGAATAGGTGTTAGAGCAGATGGTATTGAGGTTTGAAAGCGAACATAACTTGTGCACATGATGTATTTAGTTGAAGAGAAAGCACCTACTTCGATCAGTCTTCAAGGCTTCATCCGGGTGGACGATAGTAGAGTTGAGGAGATCTGGCCATATACTACCCAGCCATAGTCCAACTTCGATCGGATTTGGCCGGTTTGGAGACATAAAAAACTTGCGATCAGCACCCAAAGTTCTTGAGCTAGATTGACTAAATAGCGAAGCCAACGCGATACAAGTCGTTTTCCAAGGATTTAATGTGCGAGTTACACTGTTAGTTGTCATCTAGATCGAAGTCTAGAAATTTGACTGTGAAAGTTACAGGAAGGTGAACTATATAAGTTAGGTTCACAGAGGAAAGTGGACAAAGTTCTCGACTTCCCTTTTTCTGAAATAGAATTGCTGAGGTTTTGCTAGTTGAAAAATGAAAGTCATGGGAATTACCCCATTGTGAAATATTCTCAGAAACTAGTTGAAGGCTACCTTTCAAGAAATGGCCGCATGACAAAGGCAATACATAGCTCCGGGTCATCAACATAGAAAGAAAAATGTCTCCTCTATACACGACAAGTCCAAAGATATCATACACTTTTAACCCTTATACACAACTCTCCCATACACAAATACCGTTACACTCATCGCAACATCACTAAACGACAACACCACCAAAATCCATTCTTTCACCATAATGATCAATAAAAAGCAACACAACAATAAGCTCATACATTCCTCATAACACCTCACCACACTGTCCCAGCAACTATACACCAAATCTTTCTCCCATGTTAAACCTCCCAAACATCATGAGGGGAGGAGATTTCAACGCCCATCACCCGATATTGTACAAAGACCAAAACGCAGACCATAGAGGAACCCACCTAATATACAATTTAGATCCCCTAAACATCCTCAACAATTAAATCTTCCTCACTAGATTTCAACCACAAGCAATACAATCAAACACATCCCAAGACCTAACATTATGATCCCCAAATCTCTATACAAAACTCTAATGGCAAATACAAACTGAACTAAATTCCCACCACCTTCCTATAATTACAAAATATCAAAATACTAACAAAACTAATCACCCCTTCATGAAAACATATACAAACTACAAAAAAGCAGACTGTACAAACTTCTTAAAACATATAGACAGTAACATACAACCTATAAATATCACTAACACAGCCAATATAGATAGATTCTCCACGACAAAGGTTTCAATAATTAATTTAAAAACCCACAAACCAAAACATTCCCGGGGATACCTTAAAAAATACAACCCAACCCTAACACCTGAAATCTCAAATTTGGTTAAATAATGCAGCCTACTTTAAAAAAAAGCAGCACAACAAACACAAAAACTAGAACACAAATCAACAATTTGAACATTCAAATCACAAACCTAACCAAAACACACCTCAAACAACTTTCAAACATTCGTAACAAAAAACCTACAAAACACAAATATCAACAAAATGTGGAACACTATAAAAATTTGAATAGCACAAAATCTACCATACTCCTACACATGAATCCATCAAAAACCCAAACTCTCAAGACCCACAAACAACAAAATAACACACAAACAAACATCATCACTACACATTTCACAAAACAAAGTCATAAACCCACTCACCCACAAAATAGGAAAATAGTATAATTAAATTACCTTAAAAAATAAAAAGTAACCACTACCAAACAATAAAAATAACACCTGCTGGCATGAAAACATCATAAAGACCCTTAAAAATTCACCAGCAACCGGATCTTATAACATCTCAAACATACACCTCAAACACTGGGAAACACGCACTGACCCATTTAGTACACAATACAACATTCCATTAAATATAATTTTATTCCCTTCATCTGGAAAAGAAGCAATTATCAATCCCAAAGCTAAAAAACAAGGCAAGACCTTCACTCAAACCCTCCTCCTGCCACCAAATCTCACTACTATCCACTCTGTGCAAACGCTCATATTAAATAAAATAACCCACACATCCCCAAACAAAAGTTCAACATGACTTCTAACAAAACCACTCAACCTCAAAAGCTCTCACAAACATCATACAAGCAATAGTAAACTGCTTAAATTTGACTTATTCCCAACCAACAAAACTTTAACTATAGCAATCCGACATAAACAAGACTTTGAACACAGTTTCCTCAGACAAAACCTAATCAACAAAATAAAAAAAAACAAAAATATCCGTCTAATTTAAAGAAATGGGTATCAAACTTCCAATCACGGAGAACAGCACAGATACAAATCAACAACATGAAATCACGTATAATAAACATGAAAAACAGCGTACCCAATGAGCAATCCTATCCCCAACCTTATTCCCTACTTATTACGCTTCCGACCTACCAAAACCACAAATAGATTATACAAACACAACAATCTAGGCAGATGGTATCACTATAGTAACCACACACCAGAACCTAAACACAGCAACTAATCTAACATAACATAACATCAGCCAAATTAAAACCTGTCTGACCGATAACAGAATGTCTGCATCACCAAATCTATCTAATAACTCTAATCGAAAACAGGCCTCCAACTCGGTTCAATCAAGCCCTGTACCCAAATCTTCATAAACAACATCGCAATCCTATCAAAGTATTAAATGAGTCACAGGAAAGATTTTATCTCTCCGCTCAAGCAGGATACGAACGCTGCGGACTCCGCGTCGCTGAGTAACAGCAGCCGAGAGCTTTATCCACTAAGCCATCCACTTTCCCAAAAAAGAAAGTTTCAAGCATAGCTTTTAAATAAACACAAAATATTCTTGGAGTAGCAATGGACACACATCTGACTTTCACAAAACAACACAAAAATATAACAACATCACAAACTTTCAATTAACTTTTAAACTAATCGGACATATTTCGAATTAGAAATTTATATAAAAAGAAGAATGGAAAATTTCACTACGAAAATCTATTGGATGAAATCAAATAATATATAAAGTACAATCCAAATAATGAAAGTTTACTAACCTTTAAGTCCATACAAATAAGAACAAAAATTTATCCAGAACAAACACTTAGAAAGAAGGTACACAGTTCTACCGCTGAAACTCAAACGCCAAAACACCCTTGCTACACGCACTTTTCAAACCTATTTTAATTCACAGTTAAACACAATCTCCATCTTCTCCGGCATTGTTACATCCAAACAAATTCTGCATATCATCCAGCCTTTC
>JABUQX010030251.1:12500-22500 GCA_015478945.1 Trachelipus rathkii
CCTGGTCAATATCTACTCCTACCTCGTCGAACCAATCCTGTTGTTCACTCGTATCCACTGGTGAAAGTATCATGCTGACACACTCCGTTTGGGTGCCTTTATTGTCTCCCACCTGGTCCTCTGTCTGCACCGACACGCTTCTTTTACCAGTTACCCCCTGTAATGCCATCTGTTTTAACAATCTCCATGCTTCCTTGATTTTTGCTCCTTGTTTCTTCGGTGTTTGTGCCTCCTGTGTTACTTGTCCAACCCATGGTACATGGACTATACCTTCTTCACGTACCTGTTCCATCCTTTCTATTTCTCCTTGGTATTCCTTTTTCTCCGGTTCCACCTCCTCACACTGGAAATACTGTCTAAGGTATTCCGGGGGATCCGCCCACACCTTTAAATGCGAGTAATGTACCCTAGCTACCTTTGTTTTTCCTTGTATGTCATACGACATTCCTCCGGATATGACCTTGGTGATTACAAATGGACCTTCATATTTCTTGCCTAACTTTTTGTCTAAACTCCTATCAACCGTGACAACCTTCCTTTTAACCCTTACTCCCACCGCATACGGTAACCAGTTAGGGTGTCCTTCCTGCCATTTTTCCTGTTGACTCCTCGGGATTGGTATCACCCTCCCTTTTTCATGCCTTTCCACCATTAGTTTTTCCTCTGGGGACATTCCCAACTCTGCATGCCTCGTACCATTGTAAACTAGCACTGCCCTTGTCAATGAAGTATCCCAATCGGCACCTTCTTCCATGATGTTCCTTAAGAACTCGGCAAAAGTTCTATTGGCGCGTTCCACAGCCCCGTTACTTGCTGGCTTGTAAGGACTGCTGTAGATGTGTCCAATACCGTAATTCCGCAACATTTCCTCGAACCTGCCACTCCTAAACTCCACTCCGTTATCCGTCAGTACCTTGTAGGGTAACCTCACAAAAGCCGGTAACATTTCGCACTCGAAAGCGTCAACCACACTCTTTGCCGATTTATCCCTTAGGGGCTTCACCATAGCCCACTTACTGCAATGATCTATTGCCACCAGACATGCCACATTCCCTTTCCTTGTTTTCGGCATCGCCATTACATCTACTGCCACCAGCTCAAAGGGGTTCTTGACCTCTATTTTCCAGATGGGCGGAAATATCACCTGGTGGTCAATCTTATACAATTGACACTTTGGGCACGTCCGACATACCTCCTGCACCACCGATGAAATCCTTGGATGCCATACGTGCCTGGATACCAGGTCCAACAATTTGTCTCTTCCAATGTGCGCCATGTTCCGGTGTGTTATGACACATACGCTCACCACCTGTTTAAATCCAATAACTGCACTAGCCTGTCCTGGTCCCATCTTCTTTACTAAGATTGACCTGTTTATCAAGAAGTCATTCCGGTACCTAAAAAATTCCTTGAATAGTGTATCTTTTTTTGTTAGTGTCTGTTTCTTCTGCACCTTTTCCTTCAACCTCCTTACCACCTCTGACCTTTCCTGAAGGTCAATAATGTCCTGTGCCGACAGTACATTACCCTCTTTTTCACCTTGAATTGTTACATTATATGCGCTCACCGTTGCAAGAAATGAATCGCTCACATCATCTGCGTCATCTCCATGACACACTATTCCCTCACCAAAGTCCAATGCCGCTTCTACCTCCACCAGGTAATTCATCCCTAACAACATACATGCTGGAATAAACCCGTCCGGTATCACCACCAATGGAAACAACACCTTTCTGTAGCGAGTGCTAATTTCCACTTCCACAGCCTGATTACATTTCACAATGTCCTGAGCCACTCCGTTTAGTACCAAATCTACTTCCCAGCTCCTTAAGATCTTTCCAAAATTGTTTAAATCGTCAACCACACTTTTCTGGATCAGGCTAATTACAGCACCCGTGTCTAAAAATGCGCACTTGCGCACTTCACCAATACGAACTTCTTGCCAAGTTACTCCTCTCAGTATATGATTGCAACTTAACCGGGACTCATGCTTTCTTTCCTTCATCATTAAGTTAATTCCTAGTTCTTCATTCGTACGGTCGATCTCTGACTCCTCTAACTCCTCTTCTTCCTGCTGTGATTCCTCCTGGGTTGGACGCTCGTCCACCATAGCGTTTTCGGTACACCTATTGAACGTACCATCATCCCTCAAAGGGTTAAAGTGCGTTCCACCCCGCACCTGTATGTGAACGTTTTTCAAACCGTCTTCCTCTCTCACCCTGGGTCCAATATACTTTACAGAACAGCACGTACCATGGTGCAACCAGACTATTACCCTAAACAAGTCACTTGCCACCAGCAATACCTCCGGTATTGGTTCTCTACCAGGTAATCGTAATGCCTTTAAATACTTCAGCATCTTCTGTTGTCTGCCTATTCCATATAATTTCTGATTGTCTCTTAAAGTGGTTGCTAAGTTGTCTCTTAAAGCCTTGTGATCCCTTTCCAGGTTCCTAACCTGGGCATTCTCCAAAACGACTTGCAAGCTGACAAACAGTGCGTCTGCTCCACCGGGGACCTCCTTTACTATGATTAACCCTTTTGGCAAAACATCCAGATCTACCGGTGCTTCACCCTGATCATCCCTCCTGTTACACCTGGACCATGCATCTGCGAAGATGTTCTCTTTCCCCGGGTAGTATTGTATCTCAAAACTGTATTCACTCAAGTCGTCCAACACTCGTGCTAGCTTACTGTCAACTAACTTCATCTTGTGCAGGTAAACTAATGGCCGATGGTCCGTAAATAAAATAAACTCCTTGCCCAGTAGAAACGGCCTGAAACTTTTAATACCCCACCTTATTGCCAGGGACTCCCTTTCAATGGTTGACGCATTCCTCTCACACGCATTGAAAGAGTGCGAATTAAAGGCTATAACCCTCCTTTCATCACCTTGTTTTTGGCAAAGACCAGCTCCCATACCAGAACCACTGGCATCCACAAACAATTCCAGCTTGTTCGCTCCTTCCGAAAAGTCAGGGAACGCCAGTTCTACCGATTCCTTCATTCCCTCTTTTAATCCTGTAAATGCCTTCACTCTTTCCTCCGTCCACTCAATCACATCTTTTCGTCTGCCTCCCGTTAGTGCATTAAGGGGTGCTGCCACCTCCGAACAGTTCTTTATAAACTTCCTCTGAAAGTTTATCATGCCCAGATACCTTCTTAACTCTCCAACAGTGTTTGGCCTCTCCAGTTTATCAACCTGTTCTACAAACTCCGGAAGCTTCCTGATCCCAGTTCTACTGATTATATGCCCAAGAAACTTTACTTCTTTTTGCACCCAACTACATTTCCCAACTTTGACCTTTACGTTGGCCTCACAAAACCGTTGTAGTACCTTGTCTATCAGCAGCAAGTGCTCCTCAAAACTTTTTGACATTAATAACACATCATCCAAGTACACCACCACCTTATCTTTACTAAATCCCGTCATTATCCTTTGCATTTCTCGCTGAAACGCTGCTGGACCGTTCTTTAAGCCAAAGCTTAATCTTTTGAACCGGTACTGTCCGCTCACCGTGGAGAAAGCCGTGAAGTCTCTACTATCCTCTGCCAGATTCATTTGATAGTAGCCCTTAACCAGATCCATGCTAGTAAAGTACTTAACCCCGTGACATGCGTAAATAGTTTCCTGAATATTCGCCATTGGAAATTTATCTGCCTCCGTAACCTGATTTAACCTTCTATAGTCCACACATAACCTCAGTGTACCATCCTTTTTACGGATCGGCACCACCGGTGAACTCCATTCCGCTGCGCAAGGTTCAGCTATGTCTTTCATACATAACTCTTCCACCTGCTGTTCAATCTCCTGGTTGGTTTTCTGATCAAATCTCCTAGCTCGTTGGTAAATTGGTGTGTAATCATGCAATCTAATCTTATATGGGGTCATCGCAGTTTGACTAACGTCCGCATCACTCCTGCTAAAAGCCATTTTGTTTTTCCACAACACCTCCAAAACCTGTTCGATCTGTTCTGGATGTAACTCCACCATGAATTTAATTTCGTCTTTCAACTTTTCCTTCGTCCATTCTTGTTCATCTCCTCGTTCTGTCACTTCCCGTACCGTTGTATTTACTGTACATGTTGTAACCCCATACTTCCTTAATTTATCCTCATCTACTAGCAAATGTGCTATTCCTATTTGTTCACCTGTGTTTAACTTTAAGGACCCCGGTATTAATTTCTTTAACAGTACCGTACCTTCCTCCTCATTCCATTTCACCAAACCGGGTAAAACCTTAAATCGGTGGTTATATCCCCTTTTGCAATCTTCTCTACCTTCTACCAATAGCTCCTCTGGTTTTGCACGGTACTGCCCTTCATTACTCCTTGGTTTGACCTGTTTTGACTCCCATTTCACCTTAACTGGTACCCAGTTATTCTTATCAATCACTATTGTCTCCGTTGTATGTACCGGAATCCTTGTTACCGTTCTTATACAGTTTTCAGTTCCACCCATTACGTATACTTGTTCTCGTACACCATTATCACCATAACGTCTAATTGATCCATCCCTAATGTCAAACTTTATGCTATTTCCTACCAGGAAAGGCATACCTAACATTACTCCTTCCTTTAAGTCCTCAAGAACCAGAAATTCCAATTGTCCGTACTTAATGCCATCAATAGTGACCTCCAAGATCACTGTTTGATGAGACTCTACACTCTGTTGAGGATCACCCAGACCTCTCAACCTCATTTCCTTGCTTATTACCGTCGGATTCGGAATCTTCCCGAGCTCCTTTTTCCCTATCAAACAGTATTGGGATCCCGAATCTACCGCTGCTAACATTTCCACACCATCCAATTTTACGTTAAACTTTATCAGAGATGCAATCTTCACACTGTCAACACCCATCATTCCTGTATCACCCGTTGTATTGTAAACTCCGGACATTATTTCCATAACATCCTTTTTCTGTCTTCTTTGTATACGTTGGGGCAATGACCCAATCACCCTTCCACCTTGACCTGTAACAAACTCCTCTGCCTCCGGATTCATTATCCACCTGTCCTGAATAACCGGGGCCTCCTGTTTATCTATCCCTGTTGTGGCTGGCTCCGACACGTCCCGGCTGATGGCGGAGCAAGTTCGTTTCCCGAACTCGTTGTTTTCCTTTTCTTTTTTAACTCCTCTATTTCTTCCCTCATTGGACAAGAATCACGCCAGTGTCCGATCTCCTCACACAAGAAACATTTTCTTTCCACTACTCTCTGAGTCTCTTGTCCCTGTTCGTTGTTTTCACTCCTACGTTGGAATCCTTGTCCTCTTCTTATTGGACAATCCATCAGTCTATGCTCACCGCTCCCACAAGCCAAGCACCACCCATTAAACCGCCAGCAGTCACGTTTCATGTGCCCAACCCTGTCACAATGATGGCACCTTAACCCTGGTCCACTATTCGGTCCACCAGACCTTCTATCATATTCCCTTGGTCCACTACTACGCTGTGGTGCCGGTTGTCCATACCGCACCCTGTCTGCATACGTCCTTTTTTCTTCTCCTTGAGGGATGGCCGCCCATATCGGAATTGTATCAGCCTCCGGTTCCGTATTTTCATCCAGTTCGTCCTCATCACGAGCCCAGTTCACCATATCTTTCCATCTCACCCTCAGACTTTCTTTTTCGCCTCCCATCCGTAACTTAAATCGTCTTGCTATTTTCTTGGGCAGGCATCTTATAAATTGCTTTTTCAGTGTCTCTTTATCTCTTTGTTCTTCGTTAGTTGCAGCCTCATAGGTTGTCTGCATCCGTAATGCAAATTCAGCGATTTTCTCCTTCCTCTTCATCTCCATTCTCCAGAACTCCTTCTGGAGATCCATGACCTCACTATCCTTTCCCTCCTTGCACCAGTTCCTCAACCTTGTAACCACCGTGGCATATTTCACCTTAGCCCTGTACATGCTGAAATACATCCTTAATGCTCCACCTTCCAAAAAGTTCCTTAATTCTACCACCCATCTGTTTTTGTCACTTCCGAGCTGCTCCTTCGCATAGCGCTCGAAGTCTTCAATGAAGGCATCGAACGTTTGGACCTTTTCTTCACCGTATATTTCAATGGTTTCACCGCCTTAATATTTGCCCTGCTGTAAGTCCTCATCACTTCTAGCAGTTCACCTGCCAAAATAATGAGAACCCTGTTTACAGCCAAGTTTGACTCCATTCCTGATTTCTCTAGTTCCACTAGCCTTTTCAACCATAACTGTCCTCCTTTATCTACTTCGCTTTCAACCTCCGACTCCACTTCTGTTACCGTGCTCTCATCACACGTATACTTCCTTGCTGGTTGCTTCCTCCTTCTATTTTTCCTCTTCCTCCTTCTTATATCGTCACTTTCGTTATCCACTTCAGCCCTCCTTTCAAAAATTTCATCTTCTGTTTCATCATTAATCTCATTTCTATACTGTAGTGCGTATTGCACCCTTTGTTTACTTTTAACCGGATCCTTGTTTCTCACTGATTGATCCTTATTCACTTTATCGTCCTTCCCTTTATCCAGTTCTATCACCGGGTTTTCACCTTTGGGTACCTCCAAGACCTGCAAACAGCCCCTCATTATTGCCGCTACCTTCTCTCTATCTACATTCTTCGACTCCTCTATCAAGGCCACCTGGAGTCCTTCCAGATATTCCATAACCTTGGAACCTCCACAAGCCTCATCTTTCTTACCCTCTTCTTCAGTCCCCATCATGAATCACCAGGACTATCACCAGGACGTATAAAAAAATACACTAACCTTTAAAAAAAAATTTATCACCCTGTGTGTGTGTGTGCACGTACGCACGCAAGTGTTTTTCCCACACCCAAGTATCCTTTTCAGGCAAAAAAAAAAAATTTTATCAAAAAAAAATTTTCAGTATCGAATCACCCTGCCTCAACCTGTGACCCAATCAGAGACTGCTCAAAACGGCCACCAAAAATATGTTGCCGGGTACACTAATCAGTCTGAGCCACCATACACGCGGGAGGTCTACAAGGTTCTACAGTCTCCAACTAGGGTCCAGGAATAAGACAAACGGGTTTTTAGTCATATATTTACAGTGCATAAACAAAATAATAATAGTATAAATCAATCGTTATCCCACAAAATAAGATCCTACCGGGCTAGCCACTAACTCCCACCAAAATCAATAAGTTAAGTAAATTGAATAATATATTATAAATCCCTAAAATATCAATAAATAAAATAACTCCAGTAATATATCAGTAAATGTTCACGAATATCAAAAGCATAAATAAATTAGAAAAATAAATAATAATATCTGTGACGATCCGTATGGTCACTAAACAACCGGCAAACTGTCTGACCAGTATAACTAGAACTCAGTATTGAAATATTAACAACACCGTGAATTTATTATAAGTAAAAGGGTCACTGAGTCATTACACCCTCTCAACTGGGTCACTTAATTACAGTTACAAATGTTAAGGGAACTTTAATGTCTTAGGGAAAATAAACAGTAAATAGACTTCCCTTTAGTTCCCGTGAAGGTGGGAGTACACTCAGGTACCCTCCCAATCCAGGTGGAAGCGATGCGGGGGGGGAGGTTTTTTTTTTTTTTTTCTTTTTCTTAAAAACCCCCCCCCCAACCTTTTTTCCAAAGGGGGTTAAAAAAACCCCCCCTCCCAAAAAATTTTTTTTTTTTGTCTTAGGGAAAATAAACAGTAAATAGACTTCCCTTTAGTTCCCGTGAAGGTGGGGAGTACACTCAGGCACCCTCCCAATCCAGGTGAAGGTGGGGAGTACACTCAGGTACCCTCCCAATCCAGGTGAAAGCGATCCAAAATAGTCCGAGTTAGAATCACTCTCCAAATGAAAGCCCAGTATAAATCCTTCAGGTTGATGCCAAGTTTCCGTTAAAACCCGATATAAATCCTTCCGGGTTTGGGCCAGGTTTCAGTTAAATAAATCCTTCCGGGTTGGGGCCAGGTTTCAAGCAAAACCCAATATAAATCCGTCCGGGTTGGGGCTAGTTATCAGTTGAAACCCGATATAAATCCGTCCGGGTTGGGGCTAGTTATCAGTGAAACCCGATATAAATCCGTCCGGGTTGGGGCTAGTTATCAGTTGAAACCCGATATAAATCCGTCCGGGTTGGGGCTAGTTATCAGTTGAAACCCGATATAAATCCGTCCGGGTTGGGGCTAGTTATCAGTTGAAACCCGATATAAATCCGTCCGGGTTGGGGCTAGTTATCAGTTGAAACCCGATATAAATCCGTCCGGGTTGGGGCCAGTTAACAGTTAAAACCGATATTAATCCGCTCCGGGGTTGGCGCCAGTTACAGTTGAAACCTGATATTAAATCCTCCGGTGTTGGCCAGCCGTTCAGATTAAATATAAATCCTAGATTTATTGGTTCCCGGTTTGGTTTCCCTTGAAATTAAAGAACCCTCCATCAGAATATATTTACAGTAACGTGCAGTAATAATAATAAACAATAATAATATAATAATAATAATAATAATAATAATAGTAATGATAAAAAAAATATAATTAATAATTAATAATAATAATAATAATTAATAATAATAATAATAATAATAATAATATAATAATGATAATAAATAATTAATCAATAATAATAATAATTAATAATAATAATAATAATAATAATAATAATAAATAATAATAATAATAATTAATAATAATAATTAAATAATAATAATAATAATAATAATAATAATAATAATTAATAATAATAATAATAATAATTTAATAATAATAATAATAATAATAATAATAATAATAATAAAATAATAATAATTATAAATAATAATAATAATAATAATAATAATAATAATAAATAATAATAATAATAATAATAATAATAATAGTAACGTAACAGAAGTTAATGATATAATATAATAAAAATAATAATAATAATAATAATAATAATAATAATAATTAATAATAATAATAATAATAAATTAATAATAAATCATCATAATAATAATTAATAATAATAATAATAAATTAATAATAATAATATAATAATAAATAATAATAATAATAATAATAATAATAATAATAATAATAATAATAATAATAATAATAATAATAATAATAATAATAATAATACTGTTATTAATTAAAAACCTAACCTAATATATTACACACTTTCACTGATCGTCATTCACACACTCTATCATACTAGCAAACATATCGGTAAAACAAAAATAATAATAATAATAATAATAATAATAATAATAATAATAATAATAATAATAATAATAATAATAATAATAATAAATAAATAAATAATAATAATAATAATAATAATAATAATAATAATAATAATATAATAATAATAATAATAATAATAATATAAACTTCACGCCTTGCCCATACACTATTCTTCTCAAACCTTTTAACCCTACTTTCGTACTTTTGCCTCTACTCCGTATCTCAATTCCATCGTAACTTTGCTTCCTATTCCTTCACAAACTCGGCAATCCAGTAACTAACTATAAATATTTACAAAATAAGACACGACCTGACACAAACCAATAGTAACTTAATCACAAAATAGTAACGTAACACTTCAATAACACAATTCCTAAACTCAACCCTGTAACCGTCTCTAAAAATCTACCTTAAAATATACTACGGCTTGTCTTTTTACATTTTCCTCCTCAACTCCTCAATCCTGATTTTAACGTTAATTCCTGCTTTTAATTCACATTATTCCACTTTCTGACCGGTTTTCATAAATATAGTAACAAAATAGCCGAAATCTTCCCAATTTTAGTTTTAACTTTCCAAATAAAAGATAACTTACCCAGCTTTGGGGAATTGACGATCTTAAACTTTTACTTCCACTAAACTCAAATCCAGTGAGTTCCACGAACCAATTACTCGAAAATCACTTGGACTTTTTACTTTCTTTTTGAAGACACTTAAGATAATTCCGGTTCCACACACCAGTTTCTATAACCTTTCACTATCCTTGATAAACGAGAAATGAGCATTTTTCTAGGTCTGCGTACGCCGCTC